>JAULBM010342728.1:0-12508 GCA_032357055.1 Geukensia granosissima
GTAAACTAGAACAAAAGTTATCGTGCGGAAACCAACCTGTCTACAGACAGGAACGCCGACGACAGCGCCATACCATATTACGACCGCAATTTTTTGCGGTCGTATAAAAATGTAAATACAGACTTAGCTTAAATTCTTACAATTACTCAAAGATTTATATTTTTTGGTAATTTTACCTAGCAACCATATATTTTGGGAATGACATGAACAATCTTTATGACCTTTGGAATTTTATACATGAAACAGTAGACTGAAAAGTTTTTGAAGGAAAACTTCAGAGGTAACAAAAACAAAAGTTACCATTCAGACAAAGCTTTAGATAAAATCAGACTTGGGTACGACAGCTGGAATAGGCGTTGCAGGGTGTGGGGATAGCTGTCCGACAACTTGTGTCTAGTTTAGTATGATCTTAATTTAAAATGATACAGAAGGTCCTTTCAATTGTTGTGCGATACACAACATAATATGTTAAAGTAGGTCTGGTCAGGATTCAACCATTGAATTGAACTTTGAGGGAAAGTTTGTTTAAGTGAACTTTGCGAACTGGCTATGCTGTTTTCAATGTTTAACAAAATAACAGAAACAAATGAATTATTTCTTGATATAACTAGCTCTACGTGTGCGCCTTTATTTATTTCTGTTTCGGCCAGTGTCTTAATTGAAAACTATTTAGCAGTCCATCTGAGAATTTTCTTGTACACAGGAGATTTTTGTGTCATGAATATTTACTCCATATCCCCCCTTTTTCTCTTATATAAATAAAAATAGTCTACATATTATCAATATGAAAACTAGTTATGCATGTTGCGTTATCATAAAACTGTACTATTGTTATTATTTTTAAACATACCTGCATGCAAACCATGAAGAACTTACCCTTTTAGTACTTTCTTCTTCTCGTTTAAAAACATTAATAGATCTCTGGAGGACATTAACAGCTAAAACATCTGCAAATTCCTCTAGTCTGTTATATGGAATGTCTAATGCATCAGCATACTCATCTGATAAACTGTGCAATTCATCATCACCTTTGACCTCAGTTTCCAATACAACGATTGGTTCCTGATGTTTCAAGATAGGTTCATGATGGAAATTTAACATGACTTGGGTAAGAATTTTAACAGCCATTCTGTCTGCATAATCATAGATATTTCCCTCACTATGTGCCATGGGAACAGTACAAGTAGTTGTTGCTCCACCAAACATCACTTGGAGACTATCTTTAATGATACTACAGGAAAGCTGTTCTGCAAAGTTTGACAGGTCTTCAAGAGGTGGACTAGGTGTTGAAGAATTTAATGAATAACAAGAAATGTTTGAAGTTTCACTATCTGCTGATCGTCCATGTTGGCTATTTAAGGAAGTCTTACTACGTCTGCTTTCAGACCTCTCTGATTTGCTTCTGAAGCGGGAAGATTTTCCTGATAGTCTACGTTTTAAACTACCACGTAAAGATTTTGGTCGACCTATAGATAGCAACTCCTCCTCAAATTTTGCTAGAGTTTGGTCTTTAAAACCACTAATACTGCTATGCCAAGAATGACTAGATGACCCACTTGTACTTCTGTTTGATGAATCAAACAGATAAAGTTCTGGAATTTTACACTCTGTTTTCATCAATTCCTCTGCAAATCTGTAATGAAAATGAAGAATATAGAATCTGATGCAATTCAATAATACATAATAAAAACAGCAAGATATTCAGGTGTTCAGTTAGTGTTAAGAATACCACACACCAATGAAACAATGATGGAATCTCAAAAGATTGTAAGTGTTACAAATGATTGTAACTTCCATAATTAATACAGGACTTATGAGTACCGGGTAATTGTAAGTCTTACGACTTGTTGTGAAATGTTCGCCCTCTCTTTTTGATGACCTCTAATTACATGAACCTTGACATAGTTAGCTCAATATGATATATGTGAAATGTACTGTAAATGTATATATTAAAGATGTATGGGTATTGTCATATTTACCATGGCAACAGAAAGTTTACAGCTCTTGTATGATACAATGTTCCAGTCGCATACTACTTCACTATCTAAATAACCTGAGTTTTCTTACACACTTCTGATGGCCTGTTGTATGTCACTGTCTTAATGTAACAAATAAGAACTTGAATTTTGGCTTTTGCTAAATGTGAGTAAGTCTATGTTGTCATGGTTTTTTTAAATTTTTTTGTTTTATAGTGCTGTAGCTAGATCTTTGTCACTAAAGCAAACTTTTTATTTTCTTATTTTGGCTGGGAAAGCCCAGTAAATAATGTATACACTTGCTGCAACAAATATAGACTCAATCAATTTCAGCTATGTGGTACATGTAATTCTAATTGCCCTTGATTATTTGGTCATAATCATTCTTTTGAAATTTTGATCCTTTTGAAAGACAAACATAAATCAATTCTTGAATGATTGTTTTTCAATCACATTGGTTTGTAGTGACAACTTCTGTAGGACAAAAGAGCTGTCTGAGCATATATTGGCTCTGCACATAATGGTAAAATTGATGTGAAAATCAGACATCAATACTGTGCTGTAAATCAGAATTTATTTGCAAACTATTGATCAATACCAAGCATCTATATATTTTTTTTAATTATGCAGTCAATTTGACAACAGAGGTACCATTACTAAAAACATCTTTTTAAATAGTAATTATAAGGGCTCATTGGTACTTCCAAAGCGATCGTGGCATGACAATCGCTAGGTGTTTATACTTGTGGTAATTAGTTTAAACTTTTGATCTCGGGTAAAATCGTGCAACATCGTGCAATGAAGTATAAATGAGCCCTTAATGTACCAAGATTTACTTACTTTGAAAGTGTTTCATCATGAAAACCACATGATTCTCGTCTGTACTTGGTGGAGAAATCTATATATCTACTTGGCCCATTTTGTGAAATTTCTGCTTCTAGAACAGCAATGTCTTCATCAGTTCTACTTATTTTCTTCTTTGGACCACCATTCCCATTAATAGAATCCTTCAATTGTCGAGCAGCTTTGTTCGACATTTGTAAAGGTTCGCTACTCCGTCGTATATAACTACCTCCATTTGTATTTCTCTGGACTTCCACAAAAGCTGTTGTTAACAGATCTCTTGACAAAGAACTAGCATAAAAACTAACTTTCCTTTGATTTTTGCCAACATACTGATCTATTTTTACCTCGGTGGGTCTATTATTACTTAGAAAGTCTATATTTTGTTTTCTCCTGTTTTTGTCTGCAGTTGGACTTTTAACTCTTTCAATATTGTTTTTAACAAGAATGCTACTGCTAACTTTCTCTGCTGAAACAGTTAATAATGGGAGACTGCTTACAGTTGAATCAGATTTGTCATCTGCTAACTGCACAATTTCATCTCCAGATAAAAGTATACTACTTACTGGCTGAAGAAAATCTGAATCACTTAAATGTTTAACACTAGGAGATTCAGAATGGTTAGAATAACTATCAAAAGGTGATGATGAACATTCTGATAAGGACCTATTCATAGTTTCATCTTCATTCATTAAAAAACGGTCATCCTCTTCTGTCAAATATTTCAAGACGGCTTCACTCATCACATTATACACAATATTTGTTGCCATTTCATGGCATCGTCTCTCTTCTTCCTCTTTTACATCTGCAGATGACAAAGACCGCTGCTCAGCAACAGTCACACCGGAAACATCTTGACTAGAAAAAACTGGAATGTGTGAATCTGAATAAAATGTACTAAGCCCATCTAAAACATCTTGTCTGAATACCTCCTCAGATAATAGATTTTCTAAAAAGCTTTCAGCAAACTTTTCAGCTACTGTTATGGAAATTTTGGAACTTTCCTCATTTTTCCCCGAGGATTCCTCCTCTGAAAGTTTTCTAGCTTTAGGTTTATTTATCACAGATATAGGTGCATTGTTATGAAATTCAGTCATGATTGGAGACCTTGCATTGATCAATGAAGCTGCAACAGTTGTTCCTTCCAATAAAACAGAAGACACTAAACACGCAGCAAACTCACTGATCAGGGGATGACATGTTTCCTCTTTGATTGTATGTTGTTTTCCTAATAACTGTTCACGTCTCTGAAAATTATCATAATACTCTTCTAATTCTGAACTACAGTCAGAGCTATACCTTGTGCTACAACTACTTCTTCTAGATCCTAAATCACTTAAATTTGAACTTCTACGCCTCAAACGAAGATACCATTCTTTTAAATCTACATCTAAATGATCCATCCCATCGTCAGGCACCGGTTTGTCATTTGTCAAATTTGCTGGTGGTGGTTCATCCAAGTACTTAGTGTCTATATGAACTTTATCTGTTAGTAACATTCCGGCTTCTAATAATGCTGAAGACATTATTTCTACCAACAAACCATCTGAATAATTCATTAGGTATACTGGAACTGAAATTATCTTTTGTAAATATTAGTACACTTTTTGGTTTATTACATCACATATTAAACTTTTAGACATTAAACAAAAAAATTCAGTACATATAAAACCTCATACTTAGAACAAATCTTATTGTAGGTTCGTTTTTTTTTCTTAGACACCATGTCATGAAATTTTTATAGTAAACCAAACGAAATTTGCCACAACATAAGTGAATCTGTATCAAAAGTTTCGCAACGAAACATATCATATTATATTTCGTTGGAATTCTAATTTTTTGCCGCAGCTAAAGCTGTAGTTAATTACTCATTTTAACTTGAAATAAAAAATTTCGCTATAGGGTGTATTGTTAATTTTTTCAATTCAGTATTTTTTGGTCATTTGGTGGGTGCAATCAACCCATGGTCATGGGTTACAAGACATGATAGAAATTTTATTTTTTGTGGTTTTATGACAGATAAAAGATGAAATTTTAGGAATAATTAGTTGAATTATTTTCTGGCTATTACACTGAAGTGTGATATTTATATAGGAAAACATGCCATTTTGAGACAGATTTTTTCAATGTCAAAAATTTAACAGAGGGGTAAAGGGAAATTTTTTTATACTGAGGGAAACTGAAATTTAAATTGCAAGATGAGTTGGGGCAAAAAATTAGAACTCCAACAATATATAACATGACATACTGCATAGCTTAACTTTCAATATATTTTGACTAAAGTCATGGCAAATTTTGTTTGGTGTACATTAGTACATGTGTCATGCAAATATGCTGATATAAAACATTATCCTTCCTTCAGAAATCTATGACCTAACATATTAGACACTACCACTGAAGTAACCAGACAAGACTTAAATATAACATTATCATTAGGCTATTTAACTCTGTTTTTCACTTACCTCTTGTTATGAAGACCAATGCTTACATGGCGTATATATAGATTTATCACTGGTTTAAGTGATTTTTCTTTGATCTTATTGGCTTGAGAATTCTATTATCATATGAAAGAAATTATCGTTGATTCTATTGTTGTTTGGTGTCATAAAGAAGATAACATCACTGACATAAGGTAATTCATCGATAAACAGACTACCATCAATTATCTTTACTTGTTCTCTCATTTTTATCTCCACGTAATCACCTTAATTAATATTATCAATCTCTTAAAGAGAATCCATAATAATCTATAAGTATCATCATCAGATTGAGCCAATATGTAAGTTCAGCACACTACAACCACCATTGTTTTAATGACTAAACCTGCTCATCTAAATATTATGTATGTTCTCACCACAATATGGCTGAAATACTGCCAACATGGTGTTCAACACCAATCAATCAAATGATTACAAAAATTGAATAATCAGTATAACATTGTACTACCATTTATGGAAAAATATGAAAAATAAAAATTAAAGATATTGAAGATCTGAATATAATCCTAAGTCTTAACATTTTTCTATGCTCTGATTTTTTCCAGCAGCCAAATGAAATTTTCTTACCTTTAACAATTGAATTCAACAATTTATGTTAAATTCTTCTTACTAGATGGGAGAAATTGTCTAAAAATTAAAATTGGAACTTCCAAATTTTTAATTTTTTAAGACAACACAAATCTAGGAAACATTTCCCTTTATGGTAGTGTTGTTGACTGTTTAATCTAAAGTGTAAATTAACATGTAATTACAATTTTCGGTGTGTTGTTCTAGCTCCTCTTCGGCTGCTGTAAGATATTCATCCTCACTAATAGACTCTTTTTTGCTCTCTGACTGGTCATATGATACCCCTCTCATAATTAACTGGTCATAAGGATAGACAGTAGTCCCCCTATCCACTTTAGCAGAGAACCCCACAAAAGCTTTGTTTAGGTCTCTGAGATAATACTGTTCTAGGTATTGTGGTTTTGAATTATTTCTAAATGGAATGGCATCTATTGCACATAATGTTGTCATCAGATTCCCTTCATTGTCAACCTAAACAAGAAAATAAAATAGTATTAGCTCAGGGCATTGGATACAATTGTTGACTGGACACTAATTAGTATTTTGCTTGCAACTCACTTCAATGGTACAGCAATATTTGCTTTCAAATATGCAAATCAGAGCAAAATTGAAAGATTAACTTCAGTGGAAAATTGACAAGTTTTGATGAACATTGTTTTCCAGGTTATCTAAATCCACTTGAAAAACCTTCTACATACATGATAAATGCACCATACAATGTGTCAAATTTTAGTGCACTTGGCCAAAAGGTTTTAAACCTGATCAAAAAATTGCCAAAATCAGTAATAACAGTTGCCCTCAGCAGACATGTGTGTGTTCTGATCAGGATGAAATACATAAATTAAAAAATGGACCTCCACAGTTGTTCCAAATATAAAATTTCATTACATTACATTGATTCATTGAATGTTGCTTTACGTCGAGTGGCAAATATTTCATGCATATTCAGGACAAGAGCATATTATGAATGATGATGAATGAATCCTACCATGTACAAGAACAACACAATAAGCTGGATTTTTATCATCCTAGCCCACAAAAGAAAACAGACCGCAGGAAGACATGCAAGTTTACAAAGACACATTATTCTGACTCTGGCTAGACCAGACTTTGCTCTTACTCCTTAATGCTGCGTGCTTAGTGGAGAAGCAGCAAATACCAATTTTCATGTCTTTGGTTTGACCTGGCCAGGGATCCAACCCACAACCTTCTGCACTTGAGGTTGACACTCTAACCATTACACAACCAAGGCGGTTTTATTTAATCATATAAATGGCCTCAAGAGCAGATTTTTAAAAATTTTTTAAATCAGAACACAATCTGTATTTCCCATGGAGATAAAAATACTGCTACCCAAAATGATTGATTTATATTTATAATGACCAGATAAATTAAAAAATTGAAGACCTAGAAAATATCGTTAAGTATTTAAAACCAATTAAACCAAATTTTTTAATTTATTTTAGTACAAATTAATTTACAAGTTTTATTTGTTGATTTTATAGAAAGTTAAGAAAATTAAATTTACTTCAGTCATGTTTTCTACTGTATGTGTAAAATATGATATGTTTCTTACCATAGTAGACTCTGTGAAATCTCCAGCATATTGTAAACTGTAAGCATAGCCAGATGTCCTAGAATACTGCTCATATCCTTGTATTATAATGGCTTCGTTGTCATCCATACTTTCCATAAACAGCCGAGAGGCAATTAATTCTGGACAAACAGAAAATCTGATCTCTTCCTGTCAAAAGAAAAAAACGTAAATTTGTTAAAAATATTTTTCCATTCTAATCTAATAAACAAAGAGTTGATAATATGGTCCAAGAAATTTAAAAAGTAAAGTCTAGCAGAGATTTAGTTTTCTGAACATGATTCAAAGTTTGCTTACATTCAACATAAACACTGTAATGAAGTGAAGATAAAGTGAGTTAAAATATATAGAACAAATAGGTTTGGTATTTGATTACCTTAAGTCTACAATAAGTGATTGAACTACATTGTAAACCATGAGTCTGTGCATCACATAAGTGATTTGTGTGAGTGCTGTTTATCCACAAGTTGTGGAAGAACGGAATTCATTAATATATTTAACACCCTGATAGTAGCTGATAGTATGCAACTCAGTTTCTCTGCCAGGGGGTAGAACTCCTCCTAAAGAGATGTCCATTAGGCAGGATAAATAAATTCTCAAATCTTTCTTGGAAGAGATGTAAACCAGTTGGTCCTGTGTTGGGAGAATGCTACTCTCTCAGCATGTTAAATATCCCTTTGCAACAGCTTGTAATGTGTGGTCATTGGTGGCCAGTTGCTTTGGCTAACTTTACATTCTCTA
Organism: Geukensia granosissima; assembly: GCA_032357055.1. Classification (NCBI taxonomy): domain Eukaryota; kingdom Metazoa; phylum Mollusca; class Bivalvia; order Mytilida; family Mytilidae; genus Geukensia; species Geukensia granosissima. Next base: position 8,220 of record JAULBM010342728.1, read on the forward strand.
CCCAAACAGTCCCAAATCCGCTTTCTGAGGCTATTAAATTCCTGATCCTGACCTATAGACCACAACATTTGTCATTTATTGTTTGATGACTTGTACTTGGCCAGAATATGCATAAAATATTTGCTGCTAAGCAACAGTCAATCAATCAAACAATATTAATTTAACCATGAATTAAATTTGAACTGTTTATTTCCTTTACTAAATTGGCAAACTGTTGTGAAATAACCAACACCCAATAAATGTCTTCCAACTCCGCCATGCAAGTCCTATGTTTAAAACAAACAAAATGTTTTTCTGTGACTTTGTATTGATGCCTGTGAAGTAATATTATTGATAACGTCCATTGTCAATTTCTAGAGTGACATACCTGCACTTATTTTCCATATAACTGTTGAATTTTATATTACAGGGAAAACTCGGTATTTTTACTGCATTCAATGTTTTATATAATTTATATGTTTATATAATTAATATAATTTTTTAAATAATTTCCAGACATCCACATTTTATGATATGTCTTGTGGGTCTGATTCTTTGAGACAAATGAACCAATGGAACACTAAGGCCTAAACTTCAACAACTATTGATGTGCAAGAGAATATGTGAGAAGGGTTTATCAGATAATTATTTTTTTGTTATACTGCAAATAAATCTGAATCTTCATTATCATTGAGGGCTATTAAAAATATGGATGACGGTGCGTAGGAAGTTCATAATTCCGCAGTCATTTTTTGCATGTACTGAATAGTCGAGAATTAATAATGTTCTGAAACATGTCAACTTATAAAATTTCTCTTTCTACCCTACCATGTCAGTAAAAAGAATAGCCCTGAACTTAAATATTTTAAATTTATATCTTAACATATATGCAAAGTCATATATATACATGTATCAAACATTTAATAAAGTTTACCTGTGTACGACCTCTTGACAATACTCCTCCACCTATATATTTGTTGGCAAAATCCACCTGAAAAAATAAACAATATTTAACTGGGGTCACTTTAGTGTTAAATGTAATTAAGTCACCCAATTCCAAAACAGCTCTTATATATAATTTAAAAGACATTAATTCATTGCTAAACAATACAGAGCTCAAAATAAATGCACCTTAATAAACATACAAAATAATTAACAAGGGTCTTGAGTAGGGCATCCAACTGTAAAATGATTCAGAAACGAAACTTTCAATGCACAATTTTTCTGTAAAAGAGACATCTATAATGTGTTAGAACTTCTTACTTTTTGGATTAATCTAGCAATAACATGAATTACTTTTTTATGTAAATACCAGAAACATATTTATTTTCGTCTAATGAGAATCGTTCAACAAAATTACTTCTATTGCACTGCATCCTGCATCTTCAAGCGCACCCTCATGATGGACTATCAAAGGACATAACTCTACATCACAGTTTAACCATGTTTCCATACAAGGTAGCTCATCCCATGGAATAACCTATCCAAATAAACAATCTGTTAGTTATTCAACTTTTTACGGATACACCAACAAAGTGTGTGTGTGTTTATGTGTTAAAATACAATTTTAAAGATGTTATCCATGTTAGCCATATAACTTAGGCTAGATAATCCATCAATTTAAAATTTTGTTTATTGGATTTCAGGCTGCATTTAATATATTTTTGTTATATTGTGGTAGTCAGTTTTATTGAAGGATATAGTCTGAGTACTCAAACCAATCTTTCTAAAGTATATGTGCAACTGTCAAAACTTATGACATGCATTTTGGGTTCTATATGGAGAAATATATAACAGGAAGGCCACTTTTTTGGCTTACAAATTTACCCTTTTTTGAATGATATAAAGCCTTCATTATGACATTCATAACAATTTAGTGTTTTATAATATTACGGAAGACGAGGGTGAAAACTGTCAGGAAACTATAATAAAATTCTGTACAGAACATGTGAAAATAGAGGATGCTTCAACTAAACTTACAATTTCAGACGCATATCGCCTTGGCAAAAAGGGAGACAGTATTCGTCCAATCCTGGCTAAGTTTGTGTCATTTGAAAATAGGGAACTTGTAAAAAAGAATGCCAAAAATTTAAAAGGGTCAAATTATGGTATTTCTGAACAATTGCCAGCAGAGATACAGAAACGCAGGAGGGAAAAACTGCCTATTTTGAAAGAGTTACGGGACAAAAACTTAAAAGCATACTTTGTAAAAGATAAAATATTTGTCAGTGGGAAGGAATATACCCCATAGGGAGTAGCCAGAGAACAATCTGAACCATTAAAATGTTTATCCTGGAATGTTCATGGACTCACATCAGTATATAAAGATAATGACTTTTTAAATCTGATAAGCCAAGATGATATATTACTTTTATGTGAAACCTGGTTAAATGATGATAATAAAATAGAACTTGAGGGCTTTAGAAATATTACATGTTTAAATAGAAATGTAAATATTGGTAAAAGAAGAGAAGGCGGTATTGCTATATTCTGTAAAAATGCTGTGTACAAAGGTTTACATATCGAAAAATTATTAGATTATGGTATTGTAATACTTAAATTGAAACATGATTATTTTCATATTGAAAAGGATATTTTTATTTGTTTTACATATATACCTCATGAAAAATCAAATTTTTACCAAATTTGTGAATATGATTTTCATGATACAATAGAGGGTATTATACTAGAATACAGTGAAAAGGGTATGATTTTTATATGTGGTGATTTAAATAGCCATATTGGTGAAACAAATGATTTTTTAGTTCATGATGATCTAGATAAATACATTGAAAGTGTTGAGCACGCTGAAAACCCTAATATTTCAAAACGATCTTCAATGGATAAAACTACAAATGCGTTTGGCAGGAAATTGTTACAACTGTGCTATAATACCGGACTTACTGTAGCAAATGGCAGACTGGGCCACGATCATGAAGGTCAATTTACTTTTTGTACATCGAAAGGAAGGAGCGTTAATGATTATCTGCTTCTTGCACCAGAAACGTATAAAGTGATTAGTGACTTTGAAATTCTTGGTTTAAATGAGTTTTCAGACCACTCACCTCTAATGTTTGAACTTAACCTACCAATACAACACCCGACCGTAGAATTGTCAAAATCTAAAACGTATATTAAATGGAACAGTGCGGAAAATGAGAGTAAAAACCAATTTTTACTTTTAAACTGGGAACGTCTATTATCCCTTGTTACCAATATTGAGTGTAATTCTGGCTTGAATGATGCGATACAGGAGATATCAAAAATACTGTATGATGGTGCTTTTAAAGTTTTTGGAAAAACAGTTATTATTAAAGAGAATAAAACATTTAATAGACCTAGAAATGAATGGTTTAACAGAAAATGTGAAATGTCGCGACGGAGCTTCCACAGTGCTAGAAACTTTTTCCTGCGTCATCCTAATGATGCTAATAGACAATCATATATTTTAGCAAGGAATAATTTCAACAAAGTTAAACGTCATGCGCAGTATATGTTTAAAAGTAATAAAGGACTTGAACTCTGTAATTTAGCTAAAAATGAACCCAAAAAATTCTGGTCTGCAGTGAAGCCTAAGAATAAATCAAAATGTAACTTAGTGGACAAGGATGTGATGTCAAAATATTTTGAAAAAACTCTTGGAGCAAACCCACCCGAACTTTGTGATGAGGTTTTAAATCTACTCAATAACGAAAATTTCGACAATATCAACATTGCAGTGCTTGATTCTGAGATAACAGGAGACGAAATCTTGAAAGCTCTAAAGAAATTGAAATCTGAAAAAAGCGCAGGAACTGATGATATAGTTGGTGAAATGTTTACAACGAACCCGACCTTCTTCGCTCCAATCCTTAAAATACTATTCAATTACATTTTCGACAGTGGACATTACCCTGAATTTTGGACAGAAAGTATTGTCATCCCTGTACCGAAAAGTGGCGATTTAACGGATCTGAGTAACTACCGCCCAATAGTTTTAGTAAGTGTACTTTCAAAGCTTTATTCAAGTATACTAGCCGATCGCCTGTTATTATGGGCTGACGATGATGAACTTACAGACAACCAGTTTGGCTTTCGTCCAGGACGATCAACTATTGACGCAATCTTTGTACTACATGGACTTATTACTCATATATTGCAGCAGAAACAACCAGAGGCTCCCAGGAGCCTGTAATCGCTCACCTGGCTTAGAGTTGCCCAATCAGAGTTAATGTGAACGAAGATTTAACACACTGCTTTATAATTGTCTGCTTGTTTTTCAACATAATAGTAGTCCAATACTGGTTTCTGAAAAGAAGATGAAAATAAGA
>JAULBM010342738.1:0-12508 GCA_032357055.1 Geukensia granosissima
TGACGGACGTACGTACGGACGTACGGACGTACAGGGGTAACACTTAATGCCCCCGACGCCTAAAGGCGGGGGCATAAAAAAACAATAATCAGGTCATTAATAAGACCACTTAATATTTTCATGACAAAGATTATTTTTTCAGATTCTAACAACCAACAAAACACATGTTTTTAAAATATTCTAATACAAAACTGTCACCAAATCTTACTTTCACTGTCACAAATACTGGACCAGCCAATGAGTCAAAAACTTTTTCTACAGGACACACATAGAGTTTACTATGAAAAATCCCGATGGCTGGTGAAATTTCTCAGACCTTCTCCGAAATTTGCCAGCAATCTCCAAGGTCAGGCTAGAGTGTTTTTCATACAATACCATATTTGTATATAGATAAAAACTCCAAAGTTGGTGAAATTTCTCCGACTTTCTCCGAATTTCACCAGCAATCTCTGGGGTCAGACCCAAGTGTTTTTCATACAAATCTCTCTGTGTGTAGTGCAAATGTACGGTATACTATGTGCTATAACTGGATCACAATTATGCCAAGTATTAACATTTATTTAACATTTAAAATGTATTATTCTGGAGAAGATTCAACAACTTCTCCTACAAAACTGTCAAATTCATATACATTAAATTCAAACAAACTTAGTTGATCTGTTATTTGTTCTAATGTTTCACCAACAGTGGGTTCTTCTGTAAACATTGACAGACTTGGTGCGGAGGTAAAGTCTCGGTAAAATTTTCCCAAATCTGTATTTGGGTCTGCACCAGCAAATGGTGTTTTCTGCAAAAGAAGGAAGAATATCATCAAATCACCCTGAAAACAGAAATTGGCCATTAATTTCTATGTGATGATTCAGTTCCTAGCACTCAAGTCTGGATAACCCAAAGGCAAGAAAAGAATTCACCACAGATAACATGCATATCTGTAGTCAACAATCTTACAAAGGGTATAGTTATTACACCATCAGTATAGAGTTCATCAAGTTTTCAAATTATATGTTATTATTTTAGAATATAACATTAATTAAAAAAAAAACACTGAACAGAGAGTAATTTTCAAATCACATTTTAGACAGTCAATATCACTGTATTAGCAGAAGTTAATAAAGATCATTGGGTACAATAATATTTTGAGGGGAAACAGATCTGGTTTAGTAGAAATATGTACAATAATAATGTCTTTAATGCTGATTTATTTGTTTTCATTTGAAAATACTTTCTTTATTATTATATTTTCATGCCACTACTCTGATTTGATAAAATTATGATAGAGAATTCCATGGTTCAATGATAAACAGATTATCGTTGCTCATCTTGACTGCATCTTTCATGTTCATCTTGATGGAAATGTCTCGATTGATATTATTAGTCTCAAATTATTATTAGTGACAATCTTTAAAATTTACACTGTAGTTTCATTACATTTGCTTTTACATTTGTTTTTAAATCTGTATTTTTATAAGCAATAATCACATGTTCATGATGTTGATGGGTTTCACATGGTGATGAGTTTGTGCTAATAAAGTTCTTGTATTTGTATATGTATACACATGTATATACAGGATGAACACTTTACCAAGTGACAGTTTACATACAGTACTGTTTCCCAGTATAAAGGGAAAAAAATTTGAACTACAAACTCAGAAGGTTTTTACAAATGCAGAAGATGCAGTTGATACATGTACATGGGAGAAACTCAGCAGATACGTTGAAGAAATGCTGTAAATTCTGCCTGGTCCTAAAGTCATTTTGTAGTTACATTTGATAAAAATAAAACAAAAAATTGATTGAGTGTCATTATTGGATTTTCATGTACAGCACATTTGTTTACTGTGCCTTTCTCATTTGAAAGAATGGAGTTAGTGTCATTAGAATAGCTGAACTATCCAAAGTTTAATAAATATAAATGATACAGCATTTGATAATATTTTCACTAAGACTTGGTAATGGTACTGCAAGAGTGGTAAACAAAAAACCTGTAAGTATTTAAATTACAGGTCTTGGTAATGGTACTGTAAGAATGGTAAACAAAAAACCTGTAAGTATTTAAATTAGATGTTTCCAATGTCAGGTCATGTGTTCACAGTTTAAATCTGATGTCCATTTTGTATTTTCAGTGACTTCGAGGAAGGTATAAAGTAATTATTATTAGTAAATACATGTACATCAGTGTAAAAATCACAACAGGGATCACCATTTAATTATAAAATCTTTTTAAAAGTTTCAGACAAGTTCTCCTGGGAACAAGCAATTTTGCAAACTTTATTGGCTATCATGGAGTTTGTGCTTTGAAATTTTAAAATAATATGTAGGCTTTTTTGAAGGTCATGATTCTTCGATGGACTGGTACTTATTTACTAGCCATTTGAAATCCTATAGTCTCATCATTAGCAGTGCTTACCAGTTCAACCATAACAAAATCATCTGGTGGTAATTCCTGACTAGTAGAACTATTATTAGACAGTGCCGTTAAGTTATTATGTGACCCATCACCACTTCCGTGACTAGACTGTCTACGATCACTATCACATGAAGAAGAGTCATTTCTTGTTTTTGACAATTCTTTAACATTCATCACAGTTTTGTCATCAATTTTTATATCGTCTTGTATGAGGTTTAGAAATGGAATGTCCTCAATATCAGACTTGCAGTCTCTTGAAATTTTATTGTCTGCAAATGCTCCTACTCGCTGGTAACTTGTAAAACTGGTCTGTTTTTCTGGATTACTGAAATAAAACAGAAATGTTTCCCTCAATTTCATTTGGTGTGTTGTACTAAATATTTGTATTGTGATTGGTTTGAAGCAGTTTGATGTTTAAGCTCCCAACAACAAATCCAGTGTCCTTGGTGACTCTTTGTTAAAAAAGGCCATTGGGTAGGAATCTGGTAACATATTCAATTACGCTTATAATTTTTTATGTATTGTTACATAAACAACTGAAAACTGTAATTACAGGAACTAAATACTTATTTTTATAGTTTCATGAGGTTTTATAAGCGTTGACTGAAAACACATTTTAGTATTAAGTATTTTTGTGCTTATACAAAATGTGCTGCAGTCAATGTTTTTATGTAAATAAATGTAAGACTGTTCTTACAACAAACAATTATGATTTTGTAAATGAAGCTTGATATCAAGTCAATGTCTTTATACCACCAAACAGTTTTTTTTCTGCAATGTTGCATGACCACTTATCTGATATTTTTGAGTTTCTCACTGTTGGATAACATCCACCTCATCAAAGGAAAGGTTACCGAGTGGCTGATAAGTTTGAACATGACTGTTCTTTAGAACATACCTGTATGATTTTGTGTCTTGATTTCGAGGTGATGTATTTATACCGATGGGCTGTGAGCGAGGAATATGACTGTTCTTCAGAAAAGTATCACCAGGACTGTTGGTAAAAGTAAAGTCCTGTGTCTCATCTGAACCCTGGCATAGTTCATCTGCAACACTCTCACTGAAAAAATATATCATTTAATTGTTACGTACAGATCGCCTAAAAAATAAACATGTGTAAAATGGTTTGAAGAAATGCCTTTAAACCAATTTTGTAAATTAGATTAAAGTCAACTGAAAAAAAACAGCCATTTAACTTAAATCTGAGGATTGATGATTCTCAAGACTTTTTTTTCAATAATGACAAACACATATATCTTAAACATATAAATTTACCCTCAGAATATTTTTTTTGAAAATCTCATTACTGTTTTTTAATAAAATTGGCATACCATTTGGTTGAATAGTCAAAGTATATTTTACCTTAAAAATTCAGAAGAAAAAAATTGTGCTTCCCTCTCCCCACTATGCCTCCTTTTTAATTTTAAATGGTCAGTCTCTGTGACAACACTACCAACAATGTCAACACCTTACCTTACAGAAATCTGCTGAATACTGTATGGCATACTTTCTTCCTTTTTTAGCAGATTATGAAGTTTGAATTATTTGAAATATTGCAAAAGATAGCAAACAATCCAAAACTACATGTATATTCTGATGTAAAAACCAATAATGACCTAAACTGAGGGTCCGAAGTATTTATAAACAAAGTAAATAAAATTTCCCAAGTTTTTTGTCTCATGGTTATTCAGGTGTTACAGGGAAGTAAAACTCAAATCAACTTGAAACTATAACAGGAATATAAATAGAGCCAACTAAATGTCTTCATGGAATCTGATTGGGTAAGGTGAATGTGTTCTATTTTTATTGCCTGTAACAGATCATTTGCATATGAAAAAAGTACATATGATGTGTATTGCAGAAGAAAAAAGATATTATCTCAAAATAACTTAAGGGGTTTTCCAATAAGAGAAACAAGTGATTTTCTGAAAATATACACATTCTAACATGCCCAATGAGAAACAACTTCATGATTTCTGAAAATAAAACTATATTTATTTGTTGTCAATTGAAATTAAAACAAACATTTTCAAGGGAATGCACAAAAAACATAACTATGATTGGTACAATTTAGAGTGCAATCATCATAAATACATGCACATATAAAAACCCTGCAATTTCTTTATTAAAGTTAAGTGTTGAATTTTTGAGGGAGATGATCAAAAGGGAGAGGTTTAATTGAGGCCTTAATCATATTGTTTGTAGCTTACAATATGTTTGTAAAATAGGGGGAGGCTTTCTGTATTGAATTTTTTTTTTTTAGGGGGGTGGTAATTTAGACCTCAGCATCATTTGCAGCTTATAATGGTATTGTTTGCTTATCATGGTTATGATCCTTGCATTTCTTATTATTTTTGATATGTACTTACATGTACCCAGGTATGCATATCACACTATGTACTTACACATGTATGCCAATCACTCTACATTTCTGACTTACACATGTATGCATATCACACTATCTACTTACATAGGTATGCCTATCACACCATGTACTTACATATGTATGGATATCACACTATGGTACAAGTATATTTACACTACCTCAAGGATAGAAAATATAATATATTTACACTAACATGTACTGAAATTAAACCAGAGGCTTTCTTATCTGGTACAACATTGCCATGCTTATAAGTATACTGAAGAAAATAATGAATGGTGCATAAAGGAGTATGACTGATTGTAGCTTTTGTATTTCTAATTATTTCTGCTTTTTAAAAAATTCTTTTTAAAATTATATTACCATACCATTTCCCAGCTTCCAGAAAGTATTATACATTGTAATTAGTTTCCACAGAAATCACCTCTAAAACATGCGTTAAATTCTGTAGAAGACAAACAGTTAAAGCTTTCACATGGCTTTGGTTTTTAGTTTTTATGAAAGAAGATGTGGATCGTAACTGCCTTAACTGCTTGTGGCAGACTTAGAAAGCAACTGCTTTATGATAAAGTACAGGAAAAAGTCAGGTATTCCGCTTTGCTCATTTTTATGATGTACTCACCACAAAAAGGAACAACTCTTTACAAAATCTTAATTTTTTAACCAAACTTGCACTTCTGGAAATAGGTTTTCGAAAGGACTAAAAGGACAAATAAAGCAAATTAAACTTTACATCTCTGCATAACAACTTACTTTCTTTTATATCCAAGTGAACATGGTTTTGGTGTTGTTGGTCGTTTGGGACTATTGTCTTTCTTAAAATGATCGTCTTTCACTTCAAAAGGCACTTCCTTCATAGATTTTTGAGGTGTGATTAAAAGTTTTGTCCGGTATGCCACACTAATATTGATCGTTCCCATAGGTGTTGGCACAGAACCAACCTTTGCTGTCTTATAATCATCTCCTAGCATAAAGAACTGTGGATCTCCATTGTAAATTTTATAGCAAATCACAAAATCGTCAGCTCCTTGTTGCCGTGACAATTTATAAGCAGGTGTTACACGTGAAACACTTAATACTGATTTTAATGCAATGCTCATCCTGTTGTACACTGTATAGGACACTTTAACATTAGGATCACACATTTCATGGTTTAGATGAATATACCATGTCTCTAATATCATAGTATCACCCTCGGCTGTCTTCAGAGAAATTTCCACACAGATGCTTTGTCCAAGTAATGTCTTCTGTCCTGCCAATGTCTTCTTCGCTTCATTATGAACCTCAGCAATATCTTTAATTGCCAAATTAAACTAAAAGGAAAAGGGGACAGAATTAAATAATTATTTAATTATCCAAGAAAAAATTAGTGTACAAACATGATGTATATGTACCTGTACTATTAACTGCAAAATATAATCTTGAAACTATTGCTACAGCCGGAGAAGCTAAGTAATGGCTCATATCAAGAACACTGAAGGAGATTGTATTCAGAAAAGAAGTGTAAACACATTAACTATTACCACCTTTTTTGTATAAGTGGGTTTGATTTCAACACTGAACTGTGAAAATATATGTAGCCAGAGGACAATTTTACATCTTGTCACTATGTTCACCAATGAGTATGACATCAGGTTCAGAATAGAGGTAATTCGCAAGCGCAGCATGATACGACGCAGCATGTTGACATGTAAAAGGTGAACAAATGAAACTTTGGGTAAGTGTGGACAGTATTTTGCTGGACACAATAATGTGCTGGATATAGTAAAATTGAGGACACAGTTATAGGGCTGGATCAGTGAAGATTTTTACTCCCATTATGCTCTAAACTGGTTTTTTTTAATGGTTTTCAAGAAAAAATGTAATAAATAACTGAGTTCTTTGTCAGCCCATTGTTCCCTTTTATAAAAATTGGTAAATGCTACAAACAGAATACTTGGAGTAACTTTTTTGCATTTTTCTGGAGGAATCATTTGGAAAAACCCTTAAAAATCTGATAAAAAAATAAAATTTGAAAACTTTTCCATATCATATGTAAATGAATTTTCCCCCCATTTGATCCCCTTTAAGCTCAAAAACCTTAAGAGATGGAGAAAATTCTTTGACATACTACTGAAATCTCTCATCGAGAGGAATCAAATGCAAAAAAAAAATCATAATCAGATGAAAAATAAAAATGTCTCATTTCCTGCAAAATCTCATTTTATAACCATTTGATCCTTAGAATGCTAGAATTATTAATGGAATGAGAAAAGGGACATCTAGGACTAAATTATATAGCGAGCTTGGATGGGATTCATTGCAAAATCGACGATAGAAACATAAACTCATTCTTGCTTTTAAGGCTTTGCATGGAGACCTTCCAAGCTATTTTTCAGAAAATTTTACTGACAATATTATATCAGATTTGAATTACTACTTCAGAAACCCTAGATTGTTTACCTCACCACTTGCTGAGTCATATAAGAAAAGTTTCTTTCCCTGTGCCATCTATTCAGAATATATCCTCTCTGTCCATGTTCAAAAATAAACTTAATCAAGATGTTGTGAAACCTCACCCTTCTTATTCACAAGGAAACCGGCATCTTAATATTTTGCACTGTCAACTTCGCAATGAAGTCAGCAATCTCAAGTGCCATTTATTTAAATCACACCTATCTGACAGTTCACAATGTGCTTGTGGTGATGCAGTAGAAGATAATTTTCATTATTTTTATATTTGTCCTATGTTTATCAGACAGCTGTTTGAATTATTTTCATCAGTACGAAAAATTATCGATCCTATTGACATTGACATTCTATTTTATTTATTTATTTCCACCATGATTTCCATCGTATCTAAGCGTATCAGAACATATTTCATCGCACATAGCGACTTGCAACATGGATATTATTTATCGAGTGCACGATTTATGAAAATGAAAAAAACGATGTCAGTAACATTACATCTTTAGACCCGTGGCTACTTATAAGGATGATTAATTAAAAAAAGAAATATTTCTTCCCAGAGGTTGTACTTATTTCATAAAATCCCCAAATTATTGGTGTTCTTTCTCAACTGACAGTCTCAGAGACATAATATGAATTACACTGTCTGCATTAAACTCTTTTAGTATTTTCATTACCTTTCCTTGTAATGGTTATACTTGATACTTGGTATAATGAAACAAGAAACCATTGATACAAAACCATAATAAATGAAACTGAACTTAGTAAGTAAGTAAGTAAGTAAGTAATGACTTTATTTATAGAGGGTAACACAGTTAGCAAGAAAACAGCTAATCTTCCCTGAGGCCCTCGAACAATAAATTACAAACTGCAAGGTGATCTTTCTCTCTCTCTCACACACACACGCACACATACACACCGTATACTCTCACGTACATATTAATTTTAATAATAAAAACAGGCTGTACCATGGCCATTTGAACATCTTAAAGAGACTTTGTGTGATTAGCACTATTTTATATGGTAATTATACAACAGATTCACGCTGATTTTCACTACTCATTGTTTCTAACAAGGCCTTAAATTGTGTATACTGCTTTAACCATTTGTTCAGTGGCATTGTTTTGGTAAACATCTGACGTTTTTTATTTTCATTAGTTTACTTTACATAACATCAAACTGTTTTAAAAACCTAACAATCTAGAAATGGATATATCAAAATCATCTATGAAATAAAATGTTATTTCTTCCACTGATTTACTGTATTTGAATACATTGATATACTCTGACATAAGATGTCAATTTTAACTTCCAACTTTTCAAGATTGTCAATGAAGCACTTTTATAATATCACGACACACATTGAAAAAAAAAATCTGCACATTAAAAGTTGTCTGTTTGTATTATTTGTTTAATTGTGCAGTGTGAAAGAAAGTTCATAATCATCTAAATCTATTTAAGATAATGTGGGCCAAAGTGTGTTGTACAAAAAAAGTTATCACGAACATAAAAATATGTCATTTTAATATCGTACAATATGACGATGGAACCACTGTGTCTATGACAATGCTGTTGAACCAGACGTCACCGAGGATTTTCTCCTGCCCAGTTGAAAGACTTGTCTGTTATGATATTTTACCAATATTTTCTACAGAAATTTTTAATATAGACATATCTAGATCTAAATTTAATCCTCTTTAACTACGGACTAGGCCTTATTCCTTGTATTGGTTATGGTTGATGCCCTTTCAGCTTGATTTGGATTCCTGTTTTGGTCTATTTGGATATGAGTATTTCTTTTTATTATATTTTGACATGTGATGGTTCTAATACCACTAATACGAGATTAATCCGGATAACTGGTGTACAGCAAAACGAAATTAACAATATTTATTCAACATTGGTAAACATGTATTTTGAAATCACTGGTTCGACGCCAATGCTGTTGAACCGAAGGTATTCACTAGCCGAGTTGATAGACTTGTCTGACATGAATTTTACAACATATTGTTTCACAGAACGGACAAGGTACGACCAGGCCACATATTACTTATATACCAGGAAAGGGAACCAGGGTCCATCCCCTTGCATCCGCCAATGTTAAGCAAGAGACCTGTTTGCAAGGAACATTTATATAATTTGTATTAATATCTTTTCTAACATTTAACAGTGACGGATTTCAGAGAAAATACCAGTCATATTTTAAAGGAACATTTTAGTTCCAGTTTTTATGAATAAATGCCGGCAAGACTAAAACCCATGATCTTATATATTTTTCAAGATATTGAATACTATAGCACACCAAACTAAGTTTGTCACAACAATAGTGTATCAGAAGGTTGAAATTTTTTTTTGTTTAACAGCTTAGGCTGTAATTAAAAATTTATTTTTACTTTAAATAAAATAATTCCCATCAGATGTAATGTTTTTTATTTCGACTTAGTAAATCTGACCCATTTTGCGGGGTGCAATTATAGAATATACATTTTATGAGGTTTCTTCATGACAGACAAAAGATAAAATTTTAAAAGTTGAATTATATTTTAAAAACAACACTAAATCGTTCAATATTTCTTTTAAAAACATGCAGTTTTGAGACTGTTTTTTTCCAATGTAAAAAATATATATAAGGGGGGAATGGGATTTTTTTTGTATGTGTGTGTTCATGTGCTGAGGTAAAACTGAACTTCATCAGCAGCATTAGAACCAAAGCAAAGGAAACCAAACATAGTAGAAGTGCTTAAATACAAATAAATGGAAATATAAGAAGCCAAATCCTCGGGGACCTCTGGTCACTTTCTGAAATTCTTTTTTCGTACAAAGCGCTTTTCTGGACTAATCATCTTCAGGTACGCTAGGGACCAAAACATTGGAAGTCGAAATTTCAACTGCTTTTTAATCAAAATGAACATTACTGCGTACAACTCGTTTAAAGCTGGTTTTTGTAGCGCAAAAATCCACTTTGCATTTTGTGTCCCATCCCATCCCTCTCTTATAGTTATTCGATGATTAAGTTGTAATACATGAAATATTTGCCGCTGGACGATAATAAACAACTTAAAATCAACAATATAAAAACAGGAGATGTGGCATGATTGTCCATGAGACAGCCACCCACCAAGTGACAGTAGAAATTTAACTTCTACAGGTCAATCAATTAAAACCCGCTAAAAACCAAGTTACCCTTACTCTAATGCCAAGTTGTAATTAAAGTTTCATCAATCATTAAAAATAGCTGTCTACACGAGCCTTCGTCGACTTTGGGCAATTCTGTAGTACATTTGTTTTTTCTTAACTGGAATGTTTGGTCAAACTGAATGAAGTGCAAGTGGGGAGGTCTTCAGGTCGTCCCATTTATAAAATTTGACCCTCATTCCGCCCGCAAACCAAGGTGGCCCTGTCCACAGAGCATATTTAAACGATAGAACAAGTTTGAAATTCTGTTCATGGTCTAATAACTCAGGACAAAGAACCTTGACCGATTCACTTTGAAAACTAAATTCAGAGATAGTCCTTAAAAAGTTTAACACTTATACTGGTCCTTAACTGTTCAGCCAAGTCAGTCACGGGGCCGGAATCGAGCAAAATACTTTTACACACGCTTTGTCTGCTTTTAACTAAGAAAATTTTCAAGTCAACTTATAATTTCACAGGGCTGTAACAAATTATTTTTTAAGGTCCATATATGATTATTATGGGTCTAATTCGGAGCAAGATGGTATTTATCAGAGCCCCATTTAGAAAGTGAAATAGTTTGTACGTCTCTAGATTCAAAGATGTGTTCTTTTTCAAATTTCAATTCCATAATCATTTCTGCATAACAAGATCACCACCACGACTTAACTTGCAGGTTAAAGAAGACGGATATCAATTGATCAAATTTTTTGGAATGGGTTAACTCGACCTGTTTCAAAAATAATTCATCTAGCGACTTAACCGACGATAACTAGATATTTTCTTGTAAAGAAGAAAAAGGTTTGTTAATTGCGAATAAAGAAAATGCTTGTTTAGCTTGGTTAAAGTACGTTTCATGAGCTGAGTCTCTCGTGTTTTGGCTGTTCATTCTTAGAAAAATAACAACTTCTAAAAAGGGAATTTAGAAAGTGATAAAACCATCTTACCGGCAACAAAATTGAGTGTTACAAATATTACAAGTGTTACAAAATGACAATTTTTTTTTTCAAATTTTCCAAACGAGCGGAGATAAACTAGGAGCATATATATAAAAAAAATCCGAAATATACAAAGTTACCGGAAGTTTTTGTACATTACATTTCATAAGAATTATGAAGATTCCCTCAAAGGATTTTTCAAACATTAGTTAAAAAGTGAAAGGCTCAGTTCATGAAACGTACATTACAGTAACACTTCTTAATGTCCCCATTTGTGTTGCTGAAATGGTAAATAATACCACGCAGCTATAGTAGGACGGTTGAAATAATGAATCAAGTAAGTATGTGGATTGTTTTGCCTTTTTTTTTTTTAGAAAATATTGTTCTTACAGCTGAATGACACATGAAATTTTTTACTGGTTGTCTTTCAGCTTAGTTACAGGTTATTAAATTTTGTTAATTTTCTCCCTTTTCGGACTCGCCAAATGAAAAGCTGTCGAATCGCCAGTGATTTTTTTATTGGTCGAGTAAAATATTGTTCATCACTGCAGAACTGTTCAGAGTATAATAATTAAAATGATTGACATATCATAGATTTTATTAGTAAGATATAACAATAGAACAAAACGCTTCCGTTTCTACTGACTGTCCGAATATGCACTATGATTTTCAAGTCAAATTTAGAAAAAAATACTCCGGAGGGCATGGATACTTTTTTCAATACACAGTTTGTGTAAAAGATTTATGCAATGCCACATAGCAGCAGACGTGGATAAAGCAAATGCATAATTCCCGTAGAAGTTCGCAATAAAGGAACCACTTACTACTGCCTTTTGTGGTTCTTATCACACATTACACACTTTCTATAAAATATTCGATGATACATTATGATACCTTGTCTCATATTAAACCAGTCTGAAGGACTTGACACTACTATAGCACATTTTTATTGTTACCTGTAGATGTGAATCGGCTATTTTGCGTAGACCCGTGCAATATATTAGAGGGGGTGGACAGGGGGTCTCCAATTCCCGCTTCCCCTCGTCTCCCGCTTCTCTCCCCCTCAACTCCCGCTTCCCGACCCCCCCTTCTCCCGGGCTCCCGCCCTCATGTCCACCCTCTCCACTCCCGCTTCCCTCCCCCTCAACTCCCGCTTCC
>JAULBM010342759.1:0-12508 GCA_032357055.1 Geukensia granosissima
ACAAGTAAATTCCAAGCAAAGGAACGGCGCTTTGATTGCTGTTCTTCATCTCAAAGTCACAGTGAGGCCTTCAACACCTCACACCTCACTGTAAGTTCAAGACGGCCCCTAGCACCGGTTGAGTTTCTTACCTCATTTTATTAATTGACCTTTTAAAAACAAGGAAGACTTCAGGTGCTTCTGCATTGAACGAAATTCCTGCTACATTAGTTGCACCCGTCGTTTTGCTCAGAAGTCTGTAATTAGTCACAATCGATGTTAGTCACAGCCTCATTTTATATAAATTAACAAATTGTATGACGCCTGATAAATTATATGAGAATCTATTATTTAGCGGTTTTACATTAATCTTTAAGATATCCTTATCAAAAAGTTTATTTTTGTCTGATAAAACCTTGTGAATACCGTTAATTTCAATTTAACTTTTAAAGTGCAATTACTTAAAAAACGGTGTGATAAATGTTTTCATCAAAAATTTATATAAGGCATAAAAATCTATGAAAAAAACATAAAATTCCAAGAATGTTAATACTTTACATAGTTTTGAATTGTGCATTATATTAAAAATCGATATCTGGTGTCATATTCATAATTCCTGCATCAATTTATATTTGCAAAATATTTTTTGTCAATATACCACAGATTTTTTATAAGGACAATCTGTTAATACTATGCTTTTTCTGGTATATTGACAGAGAATGCACTAGCCCCAAAGATACAAAGAGAGATAATTGAAACATTAAAATAGGAACCAAAATAAATACTTTTTTAATTATATAAAGTATTACATGTATTTCAAAGTACTATTAGTTGCGTAAGAATTTGTAATATACTTTTATTTTATGGGTTTTTTTGTAAAGTCTTGCTTGTGTTCTTTTTGTCTTTGAGATGTTTTATTGTTTCGTAACAGATATGGTCTTGTTTATTTTCTGATGACAAGATAATTATCTCCTTAACATATACGTTTAACTTTTATATTCGACTGAGTTGTAATGGGTGACAATTTACAACACCTACTTTGTATATATAGGTAGTAATGTCTAAGAGTGAAAAAAACCACATGACAACCAAACAGGATTAACTTGTTGTCATTTTTATAAGTTTTCATTGGTTTAATATAATTCTTTAGTAGAACAGGGGCTGCTTTCCCTTTCCGGATGGCCTGACCAACTCAAAGTTTATAAGGTTAAAGGTTTTTCACGTTTTGGATACCTTTATAGTCTGATTTTTGTCTTTTCTTTACCACGTTTCGTTGTGCTACTCAAGTTATGTCTGTCCGTTTAGTATCTTCGAATTATTCTCGAAAGAAATTTTTTCCATTTATTCTTTTATAATTGTTTGATTTTTACAAAGATAATTTATTTATAGAAAACGATTGTGTATCAGAAGCCTCGTACACATCGAACGACAGGTGTCCACCCATTGAGTTATCGGGGTAGGTATTTATTAAATTAAACAACAATGCACCCTTTTTATACTGCCCCACTATCATTGCTGTCCCTAAATTACCGCCATAATTTTGTTAAGTTTCTTTTTCCAAAATTACGATCCATGTATAGTCTTCATGTAAGTATTCCCTCGATCTATCGCCTCTTTCACATATCGGCAAGATTTGCTCTGGTCTCAAAGATGGCAATACAACGTTGGTGCACTGTACTGAAAAAAATACAATACTTGTAAATTTCATGTTTTGCAAAATGTTAATTTGATTATTTAAAACGCTGTCAAAGAAATCTGACAATTTCCTTTACGGAACATTGTTGTATGGTTTCTTTACTAAAGGATTCCAAGCCTTTGTTCTTTTTGATGTCGTTTTGTCTTTAGGTAAGTTTCAAATTTTATTTATCTCTTTGGACTATGCAATTCAGATGTCTCACATGGGTATTCTACACTGGATTCATTATAAAAGTCATGGAATAAATGTTTACGGATAAAGTCAAATTTGACGTCAAACTTGTCAGTTTTTTTCACAAAAACGAATCAATTATCCGATATAAAAAAATACAGAAGATATCAAATACCCTTGAGTAGCGTTATTTGTTGAGCTTCACACCTACTCTTTTGAAAAATGAAGGTGGTTAGCACTTATAATGTGACTAGTTGTCAAAATATCAGAAGGGATATTGCAAAACCACCACTTGTTTTATAAGCGAATGCCAAATGTGAAATGTACGCCACCAACTTAAATGCCAAAATGCCAAATTTGATTCTTTGTATCACCACTGAAGCATTTTTAACGGGTTGGTTGCCACAGTCTTTTTTCTTTAAAAGCTCAGAACTTGAATTTGAATTCGGTTTTTATCTTTACCGTTTTAAACCCATTATGTTGTGTTTTGCAATATGAAGACAAGATGATTGGATACACATGCATACAATAGCCTTTGCGAATTTTGATAAAATAAAGAAATTTGATGTTTAATTACGTTATAACTAATTGATGTTAAACAGGAATCGAAAAAGCTAATTTACGGATATTGTTGTAAATCAATATGTTTTCCTTCATAGGTTTGTTTCAAAACATACAATTATTTCATATGTTGCAAAACTTATTTCGAGTAGTATATATAAGGCTCAGAATATTGATTTGTAAAAGAGTCTAAAGATAAATTACGTCATTTAAGGTTGTTAGTTAAAAATTAGAAACTAACTTGCAGTAAGTTGAACAATATTTTAAAGATAAGAATTTTTGCCTTTAACATTTTGTCATATTTGGTAGACTAAAACGTCCTCTATAAGGTTGTGTCAGCACCTCTTTCTTACCAAAACAATTTTATTTCTAACGAATTAAGGATTTCCTTAATTTCAACTTTTTTGGCTTTGAAAATACTAATCACATCAGTTACATGATGTGCGTAAAAATTTGCATAGAAAAGGAATGTTGCAAATTCTTATTTCTAATATTCCATAAAATATTAATATTCTCATTTCCTATATAATTTTTCCGTTCCTCGACGTCCGCATGGCTCATTGAAACGGTCTATAAACATGATATATCTCTAAGCTGCTCCGTTTTCCTAAGTGCAATATTTTAGATTTTAAACACTAACGTTATCTATGTATGACCAGCGATTTTAAGTCAAGATACCTTTACTTTAAAAAGAAAAAAGAAATTATACAACATTCTTTATGACCTCTGAATATTGTCTTATTTGTAATCAACTTTGACTCTGCACAATAATTTACTTAAAATAAATTTTTAACGATAAACCATTAATGACAAAAACATTAAAAGGAAGAAATGACAAACCCACCAAAAACTGTTGATGACAATAATTCAAAAATACCAATGGTACGGACCGGAATTGTTATGTCAGAATACGTTCAATACCATGTCAACAAAATAGAGTGAAAAACAACATAGTATTACTGCAAAAATACAACACTGAAAAACAAAGCTGGGACATGAACCCTTTAAAAGCAAGGTGAGATCTGTTGCTTCAAAAGGATTCTCCAAATGTCATCTTTTTATAAAATCAGAGTAACAATCGCAAAATAAGACCTATCCTGTCCTAGAACCAAATATTTGTTCATGGGTTAAATTTACTGAACTTATCAAATGTGAATTAAAATTCAAATTTTTCTTTGAGGTAAGAGATGCAGATTTTATTGAAGTTTAATCTTTAAAGTGCAATTGCAATAGGAAATGGGCATTCATTTAAAATATTCGGAATGCCTAAGATTTAATATTTGTTTTAAGCACCTATAAGATAACTTGTTTTACAGTTACGACGAAGACTGTTATTAATTGGGCAACTTAAAATTGTCAGTAACTAAGAAACAGGTTTTGTGCAGCATTTGACTGACTCCTAAGTATATCGTTGTTTGTAAAAATAACCAAAAAAAGAAACCGGAATGCTAGGTCTGTATTGTTCACCTGAGATTGGGCCAATCAGTAATAGACATTAAATAGTCAATATCTGTTCACTTTATCAAGAATCACACAAAAGATAAAATGCAAAATTTTTTTTTTATATTTGGGCAAGATGTTTAAATAACATGATGAAGAATCATGCTAACATGCTTCCTGTCAAATATTGTTCCATTAGGTCGATCAGAAAAATTTATTAATGTACCGGCCAAACAGGCTGAAGAATAAATATTTGCTTATTTTTGTCTGATCAGGGCGAAAGGAGTACTCTCAAGAAATTTGTTGCATATGTGTCTCCTATCAATTATTTTTCCATTTGCGGTTTTTTGGATGCCATGGAAAATTGAAAAAAATATCCATGGCAGCCATGAATTGGCTTTATGAGTGGAGATGATTAATTTGAAAGGTTCATGGACGGAATCGACAAATATGAGCTATAAAGGGAATATTTGTGACAAAGGTGATCATACTCAACCTCCGTTAAAAAGGGGGACATGTGGAATCTAGGGGTCCGCAAAGGGCTTCGAAAGCCTGAATTCCACTCAGTGACGAGCACTAGATTGCCCTTAAACCATTAAACTTGTATAGGTAAAACATATCTTATTAAACCTTTGTAGTTTTGCAATCTTGGTAAGTGAAGAACGAGTCAATTTTTCCTGAATGTCCAAATCAAAACAAAACTGACCGATAATTGTGCATCATTATCCGCTTACAATTTTCCAGTTAAGTATTCATGGAGCTAATAGTATTTTATTTACAAATTGCCAGCATTTATTGACCATGTAATGGTCAAAATTTGAGTAAACTGGCGACGCAAATTGGGAAAGCATATCATTCGCATAATTTTTTTATTGTTTTCTCTTTGTTTGGACCGGGCACCGGAGCGGTGTCTAGGCTCGACCAACAGAGCTGACCCAGCGTGAACCCTAGGTGGCGGATAGGGTTGGCCCTCTCGTTGGGGGCTGCCAGGTTATAATACGGAAAGCATTCCGTGGACTATAGTGGGTGCGGTGTTTGGAGAGTGCCACGCTCCGTGCACTTAACGACCCCTTTTGTAGATTTCGAAAAAGAGAAGGCTAAAGCCGCTACAAAAGGCTAAATTTTCCGTCCCTACCCATCACTCCCTTCAGTGGCAGTCCCCTGTTGTGTCCCATCCTACCCTTTTTCGATATTGATAATTGTTGAACTTGTTCTCGGCCTGGAAATGCATGAAATATTTGACACTGGACGTTCAGCAAGCAACAATCAATCAATCAACCTTTTGTTGGACTTAACGGTATACATAACGTTATGATATTGATAGTAAACTTTGTCCAAGAATGGAACTAGAAGACTTATCTTCACTAGGGTGTCTAATTAAGGTAATTCAATAAATGCTTAATCGCAGTTATATTTGGATTTTCAGTATTTGTTATAAACGTATATAAGTTGTGTATATTTCTGACTAGATTTCTTCCCAATCCTATTAAATACACTAATTTTTGTGTCTGTTAATTATCATTTGAGTGTGGATGTTTAGATCCCGGATGGAGTAAAATGTTGTGTGACTACAGTTAAAAAGTGAAACATATTTTATTATTGAATTTAAAAGAAACACGTTTGGTTTTAGTGTGATATCCATATATTTAACTCGTTTTTAGTTGGCGAAAAAAGATGGCAACGGTCAGTGAAAATGTCGGTCGTCACATCAAAATGTATTGGTAGCTCATATGTATAGATAGCATCAAATGTTACGACCTTCAATATTAGTATACCCACCGACAACAGCAGACATTAAAATTTCAATTTCTCGGTTCCTTTGCATGATATATAATGTTGTTTTTAATTGTCGAACTTTACTGAACAATGTCACATTTTTATCGCGGTAGATTTCGAAACAAATTAGCATTTTCCGCTACAAAAATTTCAATTCAACGGCTTTCCATCAATATTTTGTTGCAGTAAAAAGTAGTTGTCCTTTTAAGTCCAATCTTACTACTTATACCAATATTTGTGATATGTGATAAACTTGATAAACTTGTGCTGATCCAGACAATGCATAATCCATTTTTACGTTGAATGATTTATTTTTTCTTTACTGCATTAAGGAACTAAAGAAAGTTGAGATATGCTATCAATTAAATGTAACGAAAATCATATACATCCGGGTTAAACGACGTTCTGAAGGTAAATCGCCGAGGCATTTGCGCAAAAATTAAACACTATTCAATGAACTACTGATTTATTGAATATTACATAATTTTTGATAGGATACATTGATAAGGTCTGGAAAGAAAGATGGTAGAAAAGAAGCGATTCGGATATCATCTCAAAATTCTTCATAAAAATTAAATTTTATTGTCTGATCCGTGTAGGTGATTTCATACAATCACAATACGATCACTTTTCAGAGCTTTTTTTAACATTTTTCTATCACAGGAAACAGAACGAAAACACTTTCCCAGCAAAGATATATGAAGGTAGGTTGGGGTTTAGTTTTCATATAAGCCACATTTTATTGAAATATTTCTACAACCCATATAACATGACATAAAATTTGTCTCATGAGATTTTCTTGTATTTATTCAAATTCTAAACCTCTGAAGTAGAGGCTTCCAAATGTATGGCAAGACGTAGAAGTCATTGTAGCTATATTTGACTTCCTGTTTCAATGTACTTTTTTTACAATGGCAGGATCTCGGATAGGCATTGAATCATTGTTGTTTAATTCTCCTGCCACTGATGAGAAATACGCACACATCATAGCACATTTTACAATAACGTACACAATGTTGACAAATATGTGATTCAAATATGTGTTTTGAATCTTATGTGGTTGACGGCGCTCATGGACCAGATATCACTGACTTCGCTTCCTGTTTCGATTTTTTAAATATTTTCTAATTCAACAATGGTGATCATTATGCTGCTGCTGATGGGAAACCTTGAAAAAATAACGATATTTAGTCCAAAAGCGATTCTTACAAGGGCTCATTTATACTTCCAAAGCGATTGTCGCAGTTTGTTTAAACTTTTAATCTCAGGTAAAATCGCTCGACTAC
Source organism: Geukensia granosissima (assembly GCA_032357055.1). NCBI lineage: Eukaryota > Metazoa > Mollusca > Bivalvia > Mytilida > Mytilidae > Geukensia > Geukensia granosissima. Next base: position 6,910 of record JAULBM010342759.1, read on the forward strand.
CGCACGAAGCTTGGGCGACAGTCGCGAGATGTCGCACGACAATCGCGGGACGAAGTATAAATGAGCCCTAACTATAAACATAGTACGGAAGGAGTAGAGCTAACTAGGCACAAAATTTATGATGTGATACTGATATCAATCTGATTCCAAGCTATGTTAAATGGACTTTTTCAAATATTTACTACAATATCTCAGCCAATGGTGGACACTTATACTTTGATTGAATTTTAGGGTCAGATATAATCATTCATTAGAATTTTCTTCTACATGATAAAGGCTTGAACTTTATATGTTGAAGGGGGAAAGGGTCCTAGGGTTTTACAAAAGAACACATATTTGACCGTATTAAATCAATACTCGGCTCGATTTTTGCAGGTTTGAAATAATCAGACAGACATCTTTGTTTAAAAACTGCTTTAGATAGAAAATATAATTCCGTTGAGACATTACTCAAAGCCCAATCCCCCGGAAATATTTACTGTAATGACATTATTTCTAGCTGTTATACGCGGTGTCATTAAATCAATAATGTTGTGATCATAGTTTTGCTTATCTTTAAGTAGACAATATTTCTGGCGCTCGAAAATCATTCTCACCGGTTGTCTGGCTAGTAATTACAGGTAAGTATTTATTTATTGATCATTCTGATTTTAACATTATTGTTGTATATGTTGCATTATGTGAAATACTTTAAACATACAAAATTGCATACATCAAAACGATGGGAAGTTTAAGGTGCTGCAAAATAGTGGACAGTCTCTGCCTCACTAGTGAAACCACAGTCAGATGTATTCATAAATATACAAATAGGGAAGATAGACGGAAAATGAGAATGAGACCATACACATTCTCCTCAAGAATCCGAGAAACTTATTGAATCGTTACAAGTCCGAAACCCACTCATTGTGACGAGCCCTAGATCGCCCTGAACAAGTTAAATGTATGCATAAAGAAACAAATATTATCTCAATACAATATATATATATTTATATAAATATTTGTTATTACCTTTGTAAGATGTTGATCATCTCCTTCTGGTACCTCTTCCAAATCCATTTTTATATATGAGTGCACCTAATATTATTAGAGAGTTTTTTTTAACAACTATAAGGTAATTGCTTTTATTTATTATTGGAATGTATGCTAGAAAGATACATTTTATCTCTGTCCGGATTTTTAGTTATCACATTCTCTGATCGTTATTTTTACATTTGGCTAATCGGTGTCCATGAATGTAGTTAAACCTAGATACAGCTAAACAAGCAGTGAAGATTAGACTTTGAATTGTTAGTGTTTTATTTAATTTTCTGATCGTGTCTTCATGATATAATATCTATATTATTGATAAATCATAAGGAGGTTTGATTTCGTCCACGATCTTAAATCTCAAATAAACATAACTGACTGATTTCTTCTTTTGTAAGTGTTGTTGGGGTATATGTTGGGTTGAAGAGTGAACTGTCAATACCTAATTCCTTTATCAAGCAGTCTATGTAGTGTAATTTACATTTATAAAGAAAAACAATGTTCATTGGGGCTTTATCGGCGGGGAATGACAACATTTTTGTCATGTTGTTCAGAAAGATGTCTAGCAGCACTCGGATATTTGAAGATCAATTTGGCTGTGTATTCATAGATCTTTTAAATTTGTGAATTCGTTTTTGTATCAACGACCTCACAGCCTTCACCCTTTCGGAAATGGTATCTCGTTCCTCTCTTTTGCGCATTAACCACATTCCGGTATAATCTTCGACCGAAGCAATAATGACCAGTTAAGCCGTAATCATGTGGCCGGCAGGATTATATTTGAACGAGGAAGTTTCACAAGTGCAGTCCTGAGGTTTACACTTGTAGTCGTCGAAGCGGACATTCTTCAATACGTGTTTGCAGTTGAAAATCTTGAATGCAATAGGTATGGTAAAGGTATATGAAATCTTTGGTACTGACTGAGCTGTAAAATTAGATGTAATTTTATGATTGGCGGATTTTGATGGAGGATATTGCTTTAATTGATTGCATTAAAAACTTTGTTGGCAAAGAAACGACCCGTTTCTGGTTCTTCTTTGTCAAAAGTAACTGGTTTAAAATCCTGTGATTAGTAATATCCATGATAACTGCTGCAAGTTTGTACACGCATGAATTTTGATTTGTAACAGGTGCATCCAAACATGGTTCATACAGAGACTGGGGTTTTGGAAAAGGAAGGGCATATAGTTTCGTACGAATATGATGAATACCTTAAGGTTTTTTACATATGTAGGAGGTCAATGAGGAACACGTCACTAGGTAAGGGAGGCGTGTGACGTCGATGACCGTGCTACATCTGCGTCTAGATGCAGAGTTGATGATGTTCATCACATTCACTTAAGTAAATTGAGGGCTTGATAAAATACATCTACCATCAACTTTGTCATTGCAACCATACGTTGCTGTCGGTCCTAGTTTTCTTATCCGGTAGTTTTCCTTTTTCCTGCGGAAAGATGTTAATTGGTTGGGACTGTTCGTCCAATGGTAGACCTTTTCGATGATACGAACTCGCATGGAAAGAATAGAATGGCCAGGCAGGTTAAAATGCTAATGAACAATGTAATCAGAATAGTCACTGATGTCGTATCTATGTTTATTCATGCGGGTATGTAACTCTCTTTTCGTTTCACCGACATAAACCTATCCAATTTAATTACGTTCTAATCCGTAGACAAGATCTCTTGATTTGCAATTCAGATCATCATAACTTCTTGTATGGTATATTTTATTGGTTAAATTGTTGGTAAATTGGCCATCTGTAATCAAAATAATACACGTTTTGCATATTTTGCCATTACATTTAGAAATCGTACAGTGCTGTTCGGTGGCGTTGTATTAAAATATCCAATCTTCCATGCGACATAACATAAATTGTCAATAATTGTTAAGATAGCACCATCAAAAATAAAACAAATTCTTACAACTTAAAGGTTACGATGTGTCTGTTTCTCAAAGAAAACAAAAACTTTATGAAAGACTGGCTATAGAAACATGAGAAAGGAACCTCTTTATCGAACAACCACTCATCTCTCACTTATATTAAGTCGTCCGATAAAACTGGTGGTAAAATATTCTAGATGGTTGTAGTTTGTTAAATAAATTATGAATATATAAAGTTTTTTTATTGAAGATAAAGTTATCTTAAACCTGTTTTAATTATCAAAAGATTAACTATAGGTTAATGATAGTTTCCGAAGAACTCAGCTCTAAGTTACATCTGGGGCGTCAGTAATTCAGTTAAAGTTTTTGACAAAAAACTCATTTATATCAAGTAAAATATTTTGTTATTTCAGTTGATCGAGTACGACACGAGGGGATGCTTAACCCTGGGGAGCACCTGATCCTATTCTGGTTTTAGTTAGAAGTTCGTGGAGTGCAAAATTTTCTTATTCTTCTTTCCATTTTACCTTTTACTTTGTTTCGAGTTTGTCTTGTCTTGTTTGGAAGAAGTACTTTTGATCTCTTACAGGGAAATTAAGCACTGGAACTAGAAACTGAACGGGATTTGGTTGATGCATTCAATTTAACTCATATATTTTTGACGATTTTCTGTTTTTTTTTAAATCAGATATTTTGCTTTGAAAATATAGCTTTGTTATTCCATGTTTTTATAGTTTTAAGATAAATGAATGTATGTATTTATAGTGCTACATGTATATTTTAATTGATTCTTATTCATTAGAATTCCTTGTACAAAACGAAAACAACAAAATATTTTTCAGTATATCGTTTAAGGAATTATTTTAAAAATCCTGTTTCCAATCAATTTCAGCTATATGTATTGTGATTTCAATTTGGATAGCTCTTGCATTAGGTAAGTATTTTAATGGGAAGGTCTCACTTGAAGAAAGATTTTATATGTTTTATTATTGCTACTGTGTATTTCAATATAACATCGCTGCGTACACCGGCAAAAAAAAGTTAAGAAATATATATTTCCGACGGGTTAAAATTTTATTTTATTACAAGGGCTTTAGACAGCATCATGAATTACGTGGCGTGGTTAAACATGTTAATAAGTACTCTCCTCCTAACCTGTGACAGTGGTGTTACAAAACGACATTAAAAGCAAACATTAAAAGTCAACAGTAAAAGGAATTCGAAGATACAAGAAGGGCAGAAATATATCGTTAGGTCAGAAACCTAAAAAGAACTTGGCCAACAATATGAAAAAAGACAAACATAGAACACACAACACTACACTGAAAACTAAATATGGAGTAACACAAACACTACAAAAACCAGGGTTGAGGTGTTCCTGAAGGGTAAACAATTCCTGCACCACTAGTGGAGCCCGTCGTGTTATCATTGTAAGTTACCTGAAGTTTAAGGCACAAAAATCACATACAAGATGCGGACGGACAGAGACAACGACAATTTACACATACTTTAAACAACGCGGAGATAATAAGTAAAATTATTTTTAGTTAAAACTGTTTTTCAGTTATTCATGTTATAATAAAATAGGCATGCACTTTTATCAGTATATAAATGTAAAGCGGTGTACACGTGAACTGCAAAACCATTATTAGATACACAAACCAATGAAATATAATTGCTGAAAAGGGACAATTTAAAACCTATAGTACATCCGCATAAGGATGTGGGGTTTATTATTAAATGTATTTGATAATATTCCAAAATGCTCTAAACTAAGCTTAACATCAACCCTGGAATGAGAATAAGTTCAAACATAAAACGGTAATAAACTATTTATAACTTAGAACGTTAATTATTAAATAGTTTAACATCAAACCAGCGCAAATGACTAAATCGCAGTTTCCTGCAAATCTGATAGAGGTATTAACGATCCTCAGAGCTCAAACGCCCTGTGATGATAGTGTGACCAAGGGAAAATTAAATATGTATTTATGTCCATTCTATTGGATTATTAGCCGTTTAACAAAATGAAGATAATTACCTATGGAAAATAAAAGAAGTAACACTTTGATACGTGTACAATTTATAATTATTCGCAGACTTCTAGTTTGATCATGCTTATATTTAAAAAAAAAGAAAAAAATTGAAATTTTGACTTTAGAAATTACAGTAAAGGAAAAGAGTTTGACATCAATGTCGACTAAAACATGAGGTAGAATGGAAAATGTTTCGTTAAAAATAAATGTCATTACGATTTAATGTATATTATTTTTAGGAAGGTATTATCTGACATACAATTATGTTGAAGTAGTTTTGTTGTGTGTAAACCTTTACAAAAATTAAAAAAACAAATTTGTGCAAACAAATCAGACCGTCACTGTTTTACAGTGAGCAAACAATTCGGCGCATTGTTCCGGCAATTCCTGTTTTTATCTTATCTCTGTGAAAAGTGTTGTTGACCGTGTTTCCGAAGTTTGAAATGATTTCATGGGAAAATGGTCCAGTTATCCAACAGAAATAACTTGCCCGAACAAAGTCTTGCTGGACTTACCTGTATTCACAATGAAAATTTTCAAAATTTCACTAGGAATTCGATCCAGTAAAACATAATATTTGATCATACCTAACCAGTTTTTAATTATTTTTTCCTTCGGTCCAGTGAATTTCAGAATGACTTCTTGACATGAGGTAA
>JAULBM010342780.1:0-12507 GCA_032357055.1 Geukensia granosissima
CAGCATATACCAATTTTAATGTCTTTGGTTTGACCCGGCCGGGGATCGAACCCACGACCTTCCGCACTCGAGGCGAATTTACAAAATGGGAAATATAACAAATATGTATCCTTCTCTATTTTGAGTTACAAGAAGGTCTTGAACAAGGATAGTTTATATCAACTTTCGTCTAATGTCACTGATCACTTTTACTAAAGTTATTTCTAGCGGCAAAGTTTGGCTTTGTTAATTTATCAAAGTAAGCTTTCAACATCTACTTTAATTCAGTTCCAATTCATTAAACCAAGCTGTTTCGATTTAATTTTAATTCGAGGCAAAACAATTTATATGGCAGTTGTATCAACAGGTGGAACCGAAATTCAAGTATTAAGGGCTTAAGTAAAATGTATTTTCATCTCGTCCGAACAGAGAGCTTTCTGCAGAGAGAAGAGAAAAAGTTGGCTCATCTTTTGGTTCACGTTCCACTATATAGATGTGGTTCTTTTACAGAATAATTCTATATTCGGTGACTATGTTTACCGCGTCTATCATATTTAACTTGAAATCAAAGATATTACAAAAACAGAAAGGTCTGCGTCATACCTAGACTTTCACCGTTAGAGGTGCAGGATAGGAACAGACCTTACGACAAGGGAGATGACTTTGATTTGACTCTGCCAACAAAAAAGCTACTGAGTCAAGATTTTCTCAAGAAAAGATTCATCAAAGCGGAATATTTTCGGTCGCCATCATGATTTGGTTAACCGGTACGAAATATCTATTTTCGGAAATAACTATGGATAACTTCTCACTGACTTAAAATCTGTTCCAACACCGGTTGTGACTAACATCTATTGTTACTATACACCGGATTTTTCTACTGAGTAACATGACGGGTGCAACTAGTGGAGCAAGAATTTCTTATCCTTCTGAACACCTAGACTCACCCATTTTTTGTTGGGTTCGTGTTACTGTAGCTTTAGCTGTGTGAACTTGAATTGTTTTTCGTTTCTTTTCTGTTGGCCACGGTCTTGTCGGTCTTCTGATTTAAACAATTTCTGTCAGTTCCTTAGGTATCTGCGAATTATTTTTAAGATTTGACCAACTGCCTGTGGCCGCCATATGGATATGAAATTCATTTTATAGATATTTAATGCAAAGTGTCAGGACTTTTTAAGTCAGCATTTACAAGTGAGATAAATGAAAATCTTAAATCAACAATCGGATCATAGAGGATAAATGGCAAACTATTAATATTGTCCCGCCCGCTAAACACCTAAAATAACTGTTACAGCTAAAGTTTATCGTAATCTAATTTAGGTGCCTTGGAAAGTTTATATAAAATTATCTTCTCATAGAAAAGTTCTGATATTGAGAAATTTGTAGTAGAATAATCATCTGGCATGATCGAACCAAAAAGCAGCAGATATAGCCAACCTACAAAGTGAACAGTAACCGAACTTTGTTTTCCTTCGTTTGTTCGAAGAATTGTAAATGATAGCCTAGAACAGATGTAACAATGTAATGCTCTGTACATAACCAACTTCATGTTGATCTATGAAAAGGACAAGGTTTACTTTAGTGAACGAAAAACAGACTGAAAGCCATGGAACAGATGATTCTGTTTTAAATATCTGCTACATTTTGGAAGTTGTTAATTTTTTCTCCAATAAGTCTACTGCTTAAACATGCCAACAGATCTTCTGAAGTAGCACGGAATACGGAACGTATCTGACAGCATGTGAACTACTGTCTGTAAACCTTACTTCATGGAATGCCTTTATGCAAAGTAAAAGGTGTTATGATTTTTTTAATCTCAATAAAATTTTGCAAAAATATGTATCTTGGTGAGTCTTTACAAAAATTACTGTCTTTTTTATATTCTTTTCAATGTTAAATTATCTTGGAGCAAGAGAAAAGTCTCTATGGGATTTACAATGTAAAATGGGGATAACTATTTGGCGGGGTTTTACATAAGTCCTTTAGAATTTCCAAACAGTAACATATTAGAATACTTAAATGAAATTGAAAAATTTCTTTCTTATCTCAATGCAACAATTTATACAAGAAATAGGTTGATTTCATTGCATTTTGAAAATTTATTATTTTAGAAGACAAAAAAAATTACAATGGGAAATTCTTCACCTTAAACAGTTTTTATGTACCTGAAAAGTATCTGGTGAGGGCAGTACTTTTATTTTTTATATTTTTGAACGACTCACTGGGCTCTACTTCTTGACAAAAATTAGTAAAATATTCCTTAGATAACGGTTTGAAATTTCCAAAAAATCATTTTACGGAGTATGGTTTACATACTGTAATTATCATCAACATACACGAACATTTTATATAGCAGCTAAACCTAAAATGTTGATATTGCGGTATATATCTGAATTATTTTTTTTTGTAATTTTCTTGTAATTATAAATTGTTAAAGGAGTAAGTACGTTATGCCCATATATGAACCAAATTTTAAATGTTGTGACACAACAATAAGATAAGTTGTGAAAATGCGGTTGAATAATTGTCTTTTAATTATTAGTTACTTATTTTTATATAATTTTCATCATTTGGACTAAACGACAGGATCTCAAAAAGAATATAAAAATTTTCTGTAAAAAAAAAATAAGTTATCGGCAGTGTTTTGTTCAAAACATATATCATCACGCAAAAGCATCACGAAGATATTTAATAGTAAACATTCGTACTAACATCAATATTGTTTGCTTATTTATTGTGCCTCTAGAAATATTCTTTTATTTCATTTCAACTAGGTTCCAGTGTGACAAAACGACAAATCCGCTAACTGTCGGATTTTTTTCTGACCAATTGCCACCATAATGCTCTTGTTAGACTCCCATTTAATATTTGGATTCACTCCAATTTTCGATCTGAGGAAGAGGAAGCGAAAGAAAACCGAACGGCTAGACAAAAGGGGTTAAGTCGTCAGTCTAAAGAATCTCGAGAATATGAACAAGATGGATTGTTAGACATTATACACCTAAATATAAAACAAAATATACAACAATGAACTATGCGGACCGCTCCAAAAAAGGTCTGGAACTCAAATGGTTTGGAAGGGTTACCAGTTCCTGCCTCTTTAAATACACCCAGCGCATTGTTCATTTTCGGAGAAGTCATTTGTATGGTTTTTTTTTCTCATAAAAGGCTGCATTTGCATGAAGAAATCTTAGAAAATGAATTGGCGAATAATTTTAAGAAATGTTCATCATCTTATACGGAACATTTGTTCAATATTTCAATTCTCTCAGTAGTTCTCTAATGAAGGTTTGAACGAAATAAGGACAAATTCAAGTGATCAGGATATCCCACATGGCAAAGTGAAGCTAGTATTTACTTGCAGACAGTCTAATGGCTTTTTGGGAATAAAATCAAACTTTCATCAAAATATCTCTCGATCTGCAGTTATTAGAAATATTGTAATACAAATGACTAAAACTTAAGTAAACACTTACTTTCACAACCCGGTGAGAACCCATTTTCAGAACGAGTTCCATTCTCACAAGGAAGCTGATCACCTGTGTAGACATACTCAATATGATTAAATGTCAAAAGTACCGCACTTTAATAATATACCATCTTATTAAATGTATCAATTGCATTATATATATGATTTTTTTAAAATACAATAATAATTTCTTTTCCATGCTTCGATCAACATGGTCAACGCATGATAACACGTATTATCACATGAATATTAGGAATATATTCTCTAAAATTTTGAAAAAATTATTCAGCTTTGCAACTTTTTTGGCATCTGAAATTAACAACAATTACATATTTCATGGTGATTACACAGAATATACGTTTCGAGTTTCAATTATAAAAGTTTCATCGGGAAAAGTTTTTTCATACTTTAACTGGCAAGAATTACACAATCGTAATATTTTACAGCTCTTGGTAAACATATACATGTTTTGGTTACATATACAATAACATTAGTTTTCTTCATTTAAAACATATATTTCTTATATTTCAGAATGAAAACGCAAAAATTGTTTTTATATTTTTACCCTCCCTGAATTCATCCGTGTCTATATATAAATGAGAAAAAAGTTTGCATTGTATTTAACTTGTGTTTATTTATCTTGTGTTCATTTATCTTGTGTGTGTGTTACATAATCAAAAGGCAATAATTGTATAAAAATACACTATACCCACATACCGAAACAATAGGCTGACGAACATCCACCAGATATAGGCTGAAGATAATATACAAAATAACCATCACAGTTTTTGATACGAATATCATATGAAGCATATTTACAATTTCCGTTCCAGTTAGCAGCATATGCTGTTCTATCCACAGTCTCTCCTACGGCTGGGTATGCATTCTCTCCATCCGGTAAGTCATCTGGCAAGAGTATTATTTTTTTTTTACAACATATTCCAATATTTACTACACATTTTGTTATTCTTAAAGGGTCTACATTATGCTCGTAAATTAAACTGGGAACCACAAATGAATTGGTACAGTTTGTTTAACTTTTCTAGACACACTTTCGAAAGGGTGTAGTCTGCTCATTTTTCCAACGTAGCTCAGACTTCCTTAAAGAAGTGAGGATTCTGAATGACGAATTCTAATTGTTTTTTTTAAATTTATTAGAAAAATATAAATGACCATAGAAATGCAAATGAAACTTGAAAAATAAAATAAACGACTAACATTTCTTCAAATAAGTTTACCTTTAGATGTTCACATTTAAACACGGTATTTAATTAATATATATATATAATGATGCACGTTTTGCTTACCAGTGCCAAGATATATAGGTTTATCTGTGTTACATCTGAAGCCTCCAACAGGACACTCTTCAGGCATGAGTTCACCTGCTCCACTTATTACGCGATACCATCCTTTAGCCAGAAAATTGTCACAAATGGAGAGAGATTCCCCACTAAAAGCAACCGATCTCTGCCATTCATCTATATAATTAGTGGTGTCGCAAGGGTCATCTGTGATAAAAGTGAAACAATTATTTTTACCTATTTTGGATGGCACAATATTTGTTTTCCATCGTACATGTATTTGATTCGATCAGAGGCACAAACGTCGATTAATTGGACTGGGGTAACAAACTTCGTAGTGGACCTTTAAGTCTACATGTACAAAATATTTTTTTCAAGTTTTAAATATTAATGACTTTACTTTCTTGATATTGCCTAATTGTTTAAATGATACCTCTTTTACATGGGCTGAGATAACCACCGTGCAACCCCACATCTCTTTGGGACAACCTTGTCGCCTTAAGCATTGCATAAATAAAAAAAAAACATGTTAACATAAACAACATTTTAAATATTAATGACTTTACTTTCTTGATATTGCCTAATTGTTTAAATGATTCCTCTTTTACATGGGCTGAGATAACCACCGTGCAACCCCACATCTCTTTGGGACAACCTTGTCGCCTTAAGCATCGCATAAATAAAAAAAAAACATGTTAACATAAACAACATTGGAACGCATTTGTGATTGTAAAGTTATTTTTTTTTTTGCAACTTTAGATTTGAGCCATTATTGATATTTAAATGCAGACTTAAATATCCTCCTTTACATTAAAGTTAATGTGTAGGGTATCATTTAAAAGGTCTAAGTATTGCCTTTTTAAACATGTCTACTTATAATACTTTTAGTCTTGAAAAAGTAATGAGAAAATAGTAGCCTTTCCTCAAAAGATATATGATATATTTAAGTTTTGGGTCGGTCGGCTATCACATCTTTGCCTTTAATCCTTTTTATCCAGAATTTTAGACGGATCTCGATTCTTTAATTATCTTGTTATGTTTTATTGTCTAAATATTTTTATTCATTTCCAGCTATGGTGTTCAGTATTTTAAAAAATCCTCCATTTTGAAAATTGCAGAAATCTCCTAATTTCTCTATATTTTAGACACGCTATATGATTATAAACTGATATTAAATTTCTCTATATTTTAGATACGCTATATGGCAATAAACTGATCATTAAGTAGAAGTATACACAAGTCATCGAATGAGCCCAATATTTCATTCGCCATGTGGTTTTGATTGATTCTCGATAATATTTCTCCTACCCCTAATTTAGGGCTTTGTGTTAATTCGTATATTGCAAACGGTAGAAGGTTGGGATTGGACAATGGGTCTTCTCATCTATTATGATTTGAATTCTTATTATTCTGGAGTTCAAGTTTACTATTTATACTATCTCCCAGTCCCTCATCATAGGAAATACATGTCTATCTGACCCTTGTATATCTGTTAAGAACACAAGCAATCAGAATATAAAATATGTTAACGTTTCTGTATTTGCAAAGTCTTCATATTATTTCTTAAAATAGTTCTAAATGAGAAATAAAAATGAAAAGATATGGACTGTCTACATGTTTGATAACATTATGGTATTATTAATCGAATTGTCAATGACCATATATAATTATATAGTATGAGAAGTCACAACATTTTGTTCCATCTCGGGAGAACGGATAGTGACAGAATATTAATTAATTTGCGTATACTGTCAGGAAAGAGTAGAAGTTTCTATATTTTCGGGGCCAGAATATTTGCTGTCAAACCTACCAGCACTAATATAATGTTTTCAAAACAATATTTAGGAAGTTTGATTTGGATGATCATGTTATATTATCACTTGAATATGACATTTAAAAGGCGACAAAATCAAAAAACGTGCAGTATCGCTGATGAATGATTGTAAATGAATGAAACTAATGGAGCGTTTTTTCTGGAACAATTATTATTGACTTTGTAACCAGGAGAGGTTTAACCTTCAAAGTTACTGTATTTTTGTCAGCCAATGAAACGAAAGTTTAGGACGAAAGAATGTTCGAACTTCCTAGTTGCATATTTCAGTATCGTCTTGCTGCATAAAGATTTTATCGCACATTTTGGTCATGTTTTTTTTTCTATAAGATTGAAAAAACCGAAAAACAACAAGTTTGTTTTCAAAATTACTCTGCTCCACTTTTGTTGAATATTTGAGCAAATTTTCGATTATGTACTGACACTGTATATATTCAAGTACATATATATGTACAGGACCTGTCATCGAGTGTATGTCGGTTTATATATTTAAATGTTACATTTTAATTATTTGGCCGATTGTTGTTACCTTTGAATACAATCACATTTTATTTTGTTGGACATTTTGCAAATTGGATTACGGGGTAGATGTTTGTCCATTGTTGGAGCCTTGGGGGAACCTGTAAATGTTTGTAACTTTTAACTTTTGGGGACTGTTTCATGCACGATTGCGCCATTTTCCTTATTCTATTTCTACCAGATGGTTTAGGCAAGTCAATAATATTGCTTTCACAATAGGCATCCCTACATGCACTGCGCAATCCACATCCTTTCTTGATTGTGCACTGCATAATTTCTCGTTAAGCTGTTGCCTTAGTTCATTAAATTCCCATGGGGCACGAATATACCTGTTTCTGTAACCCTCCCACTTTAGGAGGGAGGCTCCCGCTTTTTCATAGTTTTTGGATCTCCCACTTTGAGAAAGTCTCCCACGTGGGAGACACCAATCTCTCTCCTTCACAAATTGCTCCCCCAAATCTCCTTCTTTGCAGAAATATTTAACAAATCGTCTTCTAAATGGCTTATTAAATTGATATAAATGCAATTTTTATAAAATAAAATATTAATTAAGAAGTAATCAATAAATAATTAAACATATTGTTGTACTAATTGCTCAAATTTTGATTAGAAATCATCAGTAGAATAATGAGATATATTGATATCATATGTCTTAACTGTGTTATTGGATATCTAACAAAATTATCTTTTTCCTTCTGCAAAAAGGTCGTCACACAAAATCTCCCACTTAGATAAGCTGAAAAGAGGGAGATCTCCCTCTTTTTTTATTCAAAAGGTTAATAGGAATTCACAAAACAAGTTATTAAAAATAGTGCCTTGCATTTCTCTCTCTGATAAAAAAAATTGTTGACAAAATTAAAGTCAAACAATTGGAAATGCCTAAATTTTTATAACGTAAAACGCGTTTTTCTGGATTAACCTTCGTCAGGTACACTCGCGACCAAATATTGGTTCGCCTAACTAAAGCCAGGAAATTATCTGTTCGTTTACAATTTAACAATTATATCAGTTGAGCTAAAATCAATTTTTGTTTCATTACATATAAAACTTTCATAATAATTTGATGTGAAGTTTATTGCTTTCATTTGAAAAAAAATCCACGGTGTTCAATTATTACAAAACAAATAACCTTCCCTATAAATCATAATTCAGTAACGGATGATAAAAGTAATCAAATTCTTAAACGAATAAAAAATATAGTCATTGCGTCCAAGGTTGTTTACCATTGTTCCTTGATGCGGGTAACTTTGGGAGAGGACATTAAATTTGAGTCTGAATAAGCTTGCAAGAATTACAGGAAACAAGATATTTTAAAATGTTTACGGATGCCATTTCAGATATCAGTTGCTGAAATTACGCTAATGCGGATTCAAGAACAATACAGAATAAATAAAAAGATATATCGTTTATTTTGAATTCAGATACATTAGTATAATTTACTTTATATTTCAGGTCTGCTGTATTTTCTGGCCAAAGTTTTTATAAAAAAATAATAGTTTAAAAGACAAATTATCAAAGTTGGCATTTTTCTTTGATAAAGATTTAAGTACAATTCACCTAAGATTTACAAGTTAATATTTCTGCAACCATTAAATTTCAATGTTAAAGCATCAAGTATGTCCTAAAATTGATTTGAGAAGCTTAGGAAATTCAAGAAAAAAGGACTGCCTTATATATATAAGTAAAATAAATCTGCCAAAAGTATTTTTGTAATAATTTTCAATTAAATTTAAAACTACATATAATTCCCTAACCTTAGATGCAACTTTTTTGGCATTTTTATAATAGAAGTATCAGTCTTAAAGTTCAAGGATGTTCAGAAAGGCTAAATGTTCACAGAATTAAAAAGTTAGTATTCAGACATACCACTGGATTTAGCCATCTGTAGAAAAGCAACTCCGACGAGTAAGGGAAAAACAAAAATCGGCAGCTGGTTCATCTTTACTTTGGTAGCAAACTCGATCTGTAATGAAATTTTTACCTATCTGAAAATTAATGCGTGCTTTTAAAGTATAAATACAATTCAAATCAAACAACCAATGATATTTGTTTTAAGCTATGATGGATTAGCATTAATTGTCTATTTTAAATATAGATTTGAAATTTTCCATTGGACCTTGGCAGTAAAGACCGGTTTGGGACATAACAGGGTCAGATAGCTTTGTGTGATATAAAACCTTTAAATAAACAATCTGATTATTTTGGCACACTGACAGAAGAAGCCACTTCCTCGTCTTAACTAATTCAAAACACACAATGTATCAATGTATTTTAAAAATATTCCCAACGCAATGTTGATTGTACAACGACTGCGGACCTAAATATAATATCAATACCATTCCGTTATTCCGTTATCTATAAATCTGAAATGGCATCCGTAAACATTTTAAAATATCTCGAACATAACTATACATTTGGTCATAAATATGGAAATTGACATTTCTGAGCCAAAACTTAAACTTTGGAGACTTTGGAGAATTGGATGCAAAAAATACCAGCGAGAATGCCAAAAATCTGTACGAAAATCTCATTATTTTACTTCAATCTATAACAGATTTAAGATTTTTGTCCGATGGCTAGTTTAACGAGTTCTGAAACCAACATTTTTGTAAAAAAAAATTCTAATTTTGTATTCCGGAAAGAATCCTTATAAATGTATTATTTTATCCATTTTTTTCATTTAATTATCCTCTTAAATCACCCTGCAAGGTCATTCTCTTACAAGAAGTTTGCTTGACAAAGTCAAGCCATACCCATTTTAATGTAATGTCGAAATAAAAAGATTCCATATTTATGAGCAAGGGTATATATTCAGTATACGTCCTAACAATACCCGAATACCCCTTTACAAAATGGCGAATTTTGACAAACACAATTAGGGAATCAAAACAAAAATTGCAAACTCCAACTCTCACAACAGAAATCCGAAACACCTGCGTACAATTATTCATATATAGCAAACCAATTGAATAAAATAAGAGCAAAGATTTTTTGAATGCATTCAAATTTTACAAAATTTTTGTCAGCCTTTAAGTAAAGCTTAAAACAGTAGGACTCACAGAAGAGCATTATCTCTCACATGACAAAGCCTCCACATTGATTCTTAAAACCAATGTTGTTTGTTAGGATTCAATGCTGACAGAAAATTGATAGACTGTCTGGGGACCATCTACCGGTATGAACTACCCAATCGCAGTTGAATTTCTCTAAAGGCCCATGTTAAATTTAAGTTTTTTTTTTGTGGCACCCATCTTCGGCTGTTGATGGGAATGGCGGATACAAATACTGACAGGGAACCACATGAGGAGCATTTTACCAAAGTTAGAAGCTAACAATTTTAGAAGAAAAAATTTAATCAAGTTGAATCTGCAAAGGTACCTAGGTAAAACTAAGTTTGATTATGATAGAAATCTTCATCGTTCAATAGGTATGCCGGATACAATGTTCACCGTAGACTATCTAAGGAATATGCCACTTAAGTTTAATTCCATTTTGAATTACCACCCTTTTTTCTGTTTTAGCAACGTCAGCAACTTCATAGTCAATTGAAAGTATAACACTCAAAGATCATGAAACCTTTGCCCCAAATAGACCCAGTTTCAGTTTAAACATATTTTATTTGTTTTAAAGAAAACAAATTGGATTGGACACAAGTAATTCATACTTATGGATCCTCTCCGGTTTACAATATTGAACAATAACTATGAGCATGCATACAACAAATTATATATTCAACATATATATACATAAATTTTAAGTAACAATAAGACAATAAAAGAGAAAAGTGGGAGGTGGGGAGAGATGATGCGTGTGGAGTTACCAACGTTAATTCTAGCACGGATGTCAACTTGTGCAGTCGGAAATCTTTTTTTTTCTTAATAAATTCATATACGTGTTTAATATCAAGTCGTTCTGTTCTTCTGTTAATACATTACTACCGCAGGGTAGACCCAGTTGTTTCAGGAAAAAAAAAATTAAAATGTAAATTGTTGGCGGAAAGACGGAGGGACAGACTGGCAGACGACAAACGACGAACGCCAAATGACGGCACTAGCTCAAAGACCCTTTAGATCAAACGAAGTGTTCAAAGACTCTTCCTTACTGCCTCGTTGGTGTAATGGTTAGTGTGCTCGCCTAGGGTGCGGGAGGTCGATCCCCGGCCAGCATAAACCAAAGATTTTAAAATTGGTATTTGCTGCATCTCCACTGTGCACGCAGCATTAAGAAGTAAGAGCAAAGACTGGTTGGGCAAAGAGTCAGAATAATGTGTCTGGGTAAAACGGAATGTCTTCCTGCGGACTGTTGCTTTCGTGAGCTAGCATGTTAATGTCTTTGGTTTGAGCCAGCCAGGGATCGGACTCACGACCTTCCGCACAAAGGCGAGCATGCTAACCATAACACTACCAAGGCGGTCAAGCACGTTTTGAATTACAATATATTCTGTTGTCTGAGAATCTGTCTTATTTTCTCACATTAAAATTTCACAATATTTCACGACACCATGCACAGAGTAATATGACGAAAATCGGGACATAGAGCAAAAAAACAAAAAAACAATACGCACTGTCATCAACGCTACACAAAAGATAGCATCCGCCCCGCAATAAGTAGCAATGACAATGTAGTTAAGTTGAATTAATATCACCTTTAAAAAATATCTATTGACAGATCATATTTCTTCATTTACTTTCGGAAAATCCAATCAGAGTTGAGGACAGTAGGCTTACTAGATATACTCTAAAACTATGCAGCTAGTTTTTTTCTGGCATGTATGAAAATACAAAATTACCAAAGAAATATTGAAAATAAAAGTAAAATATGAATTCACGAAAAAACCCCACAAAAAATTCAGGTTGTTGGCTTTATCCGCTTGGGGATTGTGGTCCTATGAAGCCTCAGCCTTTACCCTGAAATGACCAATACCAGATTGGAAAATGGACAATGTAGCCGGTTAATTGGAAGAAAAGCACCTGAGTGCATCCCCGTTTTCTTTTAATCCGCATTGTTCATAGTTTAGTGTATTTATTTTGATATATATATATCATATATGTCATGTTTTGTCTTGTTCGTGTTCTCAAGATTGCCGTGTCTGTGGACAGTCCCCTTTTGTCTGGACTTTCGATTTTCTTCTGATTTCTCACTTGATTCCTTATTACACCTCATGGTTGTCAGGGCATTTAAGTATTGTATTTTGTTTTATTTGGAAATTCCCTTTGATTACACAGTTAATAGACATACATAACGGTTTAAAATATGAACTCTATATTTAATCGTAGTTAACAAACAATGACTGTTTTTCAGTATCAATACATCTGTAATGTCTTGAAGTACAAGGAAGTTTTTGTTTGAGATTTGTGTCTTGCGATTATTTGCACTAACCAAGATTTTAGAAAGAAGTCTGTGATCTT
>JAULBM010342791.1:0-22518 GCA_032357055.1 Geukensia granosissima
GCAGACAGAAATAGTTAAGTCGGAAGACAGACAAGACCATGGCCAACAAAATGAAACGAAAGACAAACATAGAACACGCAATTTAACGTGTAACCCGTAAGGCAACAACCATTTTCTTATCGGGGGGCTGGGATTTTAAAAAAAATATATTTTAATGGCCTAGCTGACAGAAAAAAAAAATTTAGACTTTGCATCTTAAAAGACATTCTGATTGGTTGTGAATGTTCGTTATTTGTATAACAGGGTCGTTGAGGCACGTATTTGACCTCAGAATTTTGCTGAAAATGAAAAATGGCTTAATTATATCTATTTATTTATATTTTTGTACTAAATAATGTCTATCAAAGAAAATTCAAAAGATTTTTTAGTTGAACTTGTTTTATAATGGTCGCATGGTACATAGAAATAGCTTTAAATTTATGAAAATACTAAGAAATTATGGCTATCTCGAACTTTATCTTTGATCCCAACAATTTCGAGATAACGAGAGTCAAATGTATTTATTTGATACAATTTGTCGATAGATATTGAGAGCTCAAAAACATCACGACCAAACTATTTATTAAGTATAAATGTTTGGTTAAAATATCTTTGTGATGTTTTGTTGCAATCATATCTATTTAAAAAATTTACCGAATAACAGTCAAATATACCCTGTGGTTTTGTCGACATAACGAAAGGTATTGAATTGTTTTCAAATTTCATAGCCTCAATCTTGTCAAATTGTGTCGAAGGAAGGTGAAACAAATTCAGGGAAAATATAGTGACTTTATAAGTTGATGGACAAGACAGCGGTTAATAAATGTGAGCCTATAGAACACAAAATGTTTTTGAATTACATGTTCTACCATGTACGAAAGTACGTCCTATTAAATGACTTTTATTATCGATCACTAGGCTTTCAATATTGATCATATGTGGTTCATTTCATAAATCCATGTCTAATTCCATTGATGTTCTGATTAATTGGGAGGGGTGAAAATTTATCAGAAAAATAAACTCACACAATAAATGTTGTTGTAACGATGAATACTTTTTTTTCTAATATTACATTTAGTAAATTAAGAATAAAAAGGTAAACTTACTGTTCGTGGCTAATGAAAAATTCGTTGGTTTCGCGTCCAATCGTAAATGATATACACAAAAATACACCAACTTCAAAGGAATTATCCACACATATGAACAAGTGGTAAATAAACAACATGTATGGACATTTAACAGGGTCGATCTTGAAAGTTGTGTCAGTAATATTTGGAAAATAAGGGGAAGATTAAATGACGTAGTTCAAAAGATTTTCAATATACAGGTATTAAAGGCAGGTAACCAAACACAATAGTGTACGTAAACAAATCGTGTTGATTGAAAAGTCAATTACATTATGCTAATTATGTTGATAGTGCAATGATTAATTAATCTAGGGAATTTATTTTTTCCTATCTAAAATACTGCCATTCATAGTTTGTATTCAAGACATAAAACCAAACTGGTAGTGATGATCAAGCATTAGGTTTTGTATTTATTTTTGCGATTTTTAGGCGTAATTTGGTGTCATGCCTCTAGACTGATTTGACGATTTTTCGACTGCTCGTTTGGAATCTTCGCCCGAATTGCAGGTTTTTCCTGAGGGAACCATTCAACAAGCCTCACCGGTTTACTGTATTAAAATATACCCAACATAGGTAGTCGTGTACACGATACCCTATGGTTCCCCGAAGAACCTCCATTTTTTTACCAAAAATTCCATTTTAAATTTTTTTAACTTTTTTTTGCTTCAAATATATCCGAATATTACAATAAATGCATAGTAACCCTGTTTGAAAGAAACTAGTGATTGATGGTAATGTTCGGATAAGTTTGAAGCAAAAAAAATCTAATAAAAAAGGGAGGAGGGGTCCTACGAGGCACCATAGGGTATCCTGTCTACGAGTACCTGTAATACCCGATAGAGGAATTGACACGAACTTTTTTTCAGATTTTAATGTACCAACCGAATACTGTTTCACTTGCGAAAACGTTCGCGACATTTAGAAAACATATTGCAATGTCATAGTTATGTATTTTGTATGATTTGTAACACAACACCCCAAAAATTTCAAAAATTACCACTCAATGTTGTAACGCCAATCTACGATCAAACGGAATGTCTATAGATTAATAACTGAGAATAACCGAGTCTCTCCATCCTGACAATATCAGGGGTACTGTGTCCACACTTGTCCGTGGCACGGACAGGTGTGGACACAGGACACCTGACATTGTGAGGATGGAGTCTCTCGTGTTTTGGCTATTCATTCTGGAAAAAATAAATCTGGAAAGGGAATTTTGAAATAGCAACTGAAATACGGGTTCAAAATAACTGCAGATGTTTATGTTTTTATTCCTATGCTCATGTAAAATTGTTGATTTTTTTTTTTTAAGTTCTTACAATGTCTACGGTACAGCCAAGATTATTTTGAGTGACATTACATTACGTATAAATATATGCCAATAGTAGAAAATCTATCAAAATATTTTTTTATTTTCGAAAATTCTCCGTTGCTTAAAAATAGTTATAATGGAAAACGAATAAATTTTACAATTTTCCAAATGAATGGAAAAAAAATAAGAACTTCTCTAAATCATCCGAAATACACAAAAGTTACCAGAAACTTTTACATGGCATTTTTTAAGAATTATGAAGATTCTTTCAAATAATTTTTCTAAAATTACTAAAATGTGAGAGACTCAGTTCATGAAACGTACTTTTACAAACTTAACATCGATTAAGACACACACCTCCGCAGCCAAAGTAAATAAATAGTCCCCATTTGGCATCTTGTAGCAATAATCTAAACAGTCCCCATTTGACATCCGGCAGAAACAGTTTTTATTTGCCATCATACAGCAACAATCTAAAAAAAGTCCCCATTTGGCATCCTGTAGAAACAACCCGAACAATCCCGATTTGGCATCAGGTAGAAACAGTTTTCATTTGCCATCATATAGCAGCAACCTAAACAGTAATCATTAGGCACTGGAAGCAACAACCGAAACAGTCTCCATTAGGCATCTTGCAGCAAAAACATATACAGTCCCCAGTTGGCATTATAAAGCAACAATCTAAGCAATCCCCATTTGGCATCCTGTAGCAGCAACCTTAACAGTCCCCATTTAACATCATATGGCAACAACCTAAACTGTCCCCAAATAGGAATCATATAGCAACAACTTAACCACTAAGCAATCCCCATTTGGCATCCTGTGGCAGCAACCTTAACAGTCCCCATTTAACATCATATGACAACAACCTAAACAGTCCCCAAATAGGAATCATATAGCAACAACTTAACCACTAAGCAGTCCCCATTTGGCATTCCGCAGCAACAACCTAAAAAGTCCCAATTTGGCATCATTTAGCAACAACCTAAACAGTCCCTTTTTGGCATCCTGTAGTAACAACCTATTTAACAGTCTCCGTTTGGCATCATATAGCAACAACCTAAACAGTCCCCATTTAGCATCATGTAGCAACAACCTAAACAGTCCTCATTTTGCATCATATTAACAAACTAAACAGTCCCCATTTGGTATCATATATCAACATCATTCGGAAGGGAATTAAAATTTAGTCTCTTTGGTGAAAGGCCACGCTATGAATACTCTTTTTACTGCATGTAATTAGGGTCCTGTAGCAACAACCTAACCAGTCTCCATTTTGGCCTTTCACAGCAACAACTTTAAAAGTCCATATTTGGCATCATTTAGGAACAACCTAAACAGTCAGTTTTTGGTATCCTGTGGCATCCTGTAGCAACCACCAAAATACCCGGTGGTTCCCATTAGGCATCATATAGCTACAAAGTAAACAGTCCCCATTCGGCATCCTGTAGCACCAACCTAAACAGTCCCCATTTGGCATCTTATAGCAACAAACTAAACAGTCCCATTCGACATCTTGTACCAACAAGCTAAACAGTCCCCATTTGGCATCTTTTAACAGCGACCTAAACAGTCCCCATTCGGCCTCCTGTAGCAACAACCTAAACAGTCCCCATTTGGCATCATAAAGCAACAACCTAAACAGTCCCCATTTGGCATCATAAGGCAACAACCTAAACAGTCCCATTTGGCATGAGACTCAGTTCATGAAACGTACTTTTACAAACTTAACATCGATTAAGACACACACCTCCGCAGCCAAAGTAAATAAATAGTCCCCATTTGGCATCTTGTAGCAATAATCTAAACAGTCCCCATTTGACATCCGGCAGAAACAGTTTTTATTTGCCATCATACAGCAACAATCTAAAAAAGTCCCCATTTGGCATCAATCATAACTAAACAGTCCCCATTTAGCATCCGTTAGCATCAGCCTAAACAGTCCCCATTCGTCATCCGGTAGCAACAACCGAAACGGTCCCCATTTTGCATCCGATTGCAACAACCTAAACAGTCCCCACTCGGCATCATGTAGCAATAACAAAAACCATTTAGCATCCAGTAGCAACAACCAAACCAGTCCCCATTCGGCATCCCGTAGCAATAACCGAAACAGTCCCCTTTGCCATCATATAGCAAGAACCAAAACAGTTCCCATTTGCCATCATATAGCAACAACCTAAACAGTCCCCATTTGCCACCATGTAGCATCAACCTGAACGGTCCCATTTGGCATCATATAGCAACAACCTAAACAGTCCCATTTGGCATTCGGTTGCAACAACCTGAACGATTCCTATTTAGCTCCATGCATTAGCAACCTTAACAGTCCCCATTTTGCATCCTGCAGCAACAATTTGCACGGCCTTACACCAATCCCCTCCTTCTATTTAGAATCGTGTTTTATTTATCTTGTTTTAGCTGTTAATATGACTGGACGTTAAGCCACAATCAATTTATCACATGTTTGCTGAAATAAATACAATTCCTTTTGCGTACAGTTGGAAAAAGAATGGTAAAAAAATCTCCTTTACTAATAGAAATATTTCTTTATCTTACTGGATTTGACAATGAACGTGGTTTCATATGAAAGAACTTTATTATGAAAAAGACGACTTTTCCTTCTCCATCGTTAAGTTTTTCTTGTCTTCATCGTCAGGACTTTTGCGCCTGTGCGCACTAAAGTTTCCGACTTTTATCGTACAGATAAACTATATCACAGCCTGCTTAAAACATGTAAACTATTTAGTTTCAGTATATGACGACATTATTTGCCAATTTTTTTCTCAAGCTGATGTTATTCCCTGTTAAGTTGATATATAACACAAGATGAATCGGTTTTTTGTCACCAAAAACTTGTTTAACCCCGCCGAAAGTGGCCTTTGCCTGTCTTAAGTCAGAACTCGTGTTCTTTGTACGATCTTTGTTCTTTTGTTTTTTTTTTCATTTTATTTTTGCAGTAATATTTTTTTACATTTTGATTTTTGCCATCTGTTATTTAAAATGTAGTTTTCATTTATTAGAGGAGATTTAGAACTTACAACATGGAGTGCTACCGAAGGCGGCCAGTATAAATAGATAGTTCTGTTTCTTCGCCTGCAGGTAAAACTCCTGCTAAAGGATCGTACATTGGTTTGGTGGGATGTATAAATTCGCAACCAACGTCATTCGAAGGTGACGTAAAAACATCCGTTCCGCGTTGGAAGAATGCAATGCTTTTGGCAGGTTAAAGACCTCTTTGCAACAGCTCGTAATGAGAGGTCGTTGGTGTCCAGTTGCTTAGGCTGAATTTTCCACCCCTAGCCAAAGTCCCAGTTTTGCTTCCCGTGGCTAGAAAATTTTCCCGGTCATGACCCTTAGCTCACCCCATTCATGGTTAATTTTTTGATAACTCTTTCTCGTCCTGAACATGCATGAAACATTGGCGCTGGACGTTAAGCAACAGTCAATCAATCAAGTGTGTTTCTTTCCTTGATAATAACCTTTTAGAAACCTCTAGATTTTGAACTTTCAGTCGCGATCTTGTCTCCTTGATATTAACTCTATAGCTTTCATTTTTATACCTAAAAAAGAAATCAGTCTGAGGAAGAGTTTATTCCTGTCGCATGACCAAAACTAAGTGGGAGTGTTCACCTTTATGACTGTTATTTGGTAATCCGACATGTACACTCTTTATGAGGTATACTTTATGGCTTTGTGTATTTACTAAAAAAACTGCCCTGATCGAGCATAAAATCTTTGACGTCAGTTTTTAATCTCTCTGAATTTTATCAAGTGAATTATTCTCGTCTTGAACAAGTATTAGTCTTAAACATTCAAGTAATTTCAGTTTAGGAACAGTTATGCGCGTTTGAAAGAGAACGAGAAAAATATGGAAATGTTTTCCGGTTTCATCTATAATTGTTACAAATTTGTCATATTGTCATATTAATGAAGATATACCAAAGCCATTACTAGAATGATCGTTTCCGTTTGTACCTTAGGCGAACTTTGGTGGAATGAATTACCAAATAAGCAGAATTACTTCTTAGTCATGTTAATTGATGCTAAATCAAAGAAACCAGTCCCGCCCAAGGTATAGATCATTGCTAAAACTTCCTGCAGATAGTATTTTTTATACTCTGCCGAAATGTAGTCTGTATCAATGTATTTGAAAACATAAAAACAAATAAATATGTCACCGCCCTTGTTTTCCAGTTCTTGTTGGTACAAAAACAGCTTATTTTACACAGCTGATTATGATCTAGCAGATCGAATCTTTAAAAAAAAATGAAAAATAGCTTTAATTACGTTATATGTTTTCAGAAAATAAAATATAATTTTGGGGACACCGTTTTCTTTACGAGGTACCAGAAAAAAAATCCAAAATCGCGATGCATTCCTTGTAATAAAATTTGGAAGAGTATTCCCCTTTTTGCGTTAAAATAAAACTGTAAATAATATGCCTGTGTTTACAACAAATATATATATATATTGGGCAGATAGAGTTGATATTAAATTTTAAGAGAAAAGACCAAGGAATGACACTTCTTCGCTAATGTAATGTAAATTATTTAAGGGAAAAATTTTACCAGAATTTTTATTTTATATACATGCTCAATGTAACAGTGTATATCTACCCTAAGAAACTGTTAGGTCTGGTCGAAAAAGACTGTTCAACGAACCACACATGGATCAATCATAACATCGCTTCTTTATGAAGAATATTTTTATTTAAATAAGTATATTTTCCTATCTATACCTCGAGATCTATACTCACAAACCTCTACTACATACAAGAAAAACAATGCATCCTGTACGATCCAAAATTCGGATTTTTTTATTTTGTCTGCCAGTTTAATTTCTTTACAAATATTAATGCTCAGCCAAATGAACTGTTTGTACAAGATGAGAAGTGTAAGATACACCGCTGGTAATTAGTTGCGATTTTTTTATTTTGTCTGCCAGTTTCATTCGCATTTCTTTACAAATATTTATGCTCAGCCAAATGAACTATTTGTACAAGATGAGAAGTGTAAGATACACCGCTGGTAATTAGTGTTATTTTATCTACTTTTCCAATAAAGTCGTAACACATGTAGATACCAGAGGCGGATCAAGACTTTTGAAAAAAAAGAGGGGTACTTTTTGTGGACCTCTTCAATCACATATTTTCTCGATTTCTTATGGAGATAAGACAAACATTTTACCCAAACTTATCTATTTTGATCATTTTTGCGTTTCAAAAGAGGGGGCATGGGCCACTCCTGGATCCGCCCCTGGATACCTAATTCTGTGCCTTTTAACAGTGCAGATCGTAACCAGAATTCATTATACATACCTCTATCGGTTTTTATAAATGTCGAAAATGAATGAATTTAACAGGAAAAGGTAATAATTAGTTTTTCGCTGGAAACCTAATTTTTAGTGTCAATATCTTCTTTTCCTATGTTGAATACAGAATCAACATTAATACGGTTGTCTTTTGCATAGTACAGACGAATTCGGTGCTGTCGTATATCTCTGATGTATTATCAAGTACACGTTCACATAAAAATCATGTAAATAATGATTAACAATATGTAAACATACTAATTATTAATTCATTGTACACTTGTTGTATACCTGTATGCCTGAGCTGCTAAATAAACTTCTAAAACTTCAATTAAATGTCATCAATTTTTGCAGTCTTTCGTAACTACCTAAAATCTTTTAAAACCTTGCATTTACGATAAACATACCACATGGGCGCAGGATCCGGGTGGAAAGTCGGGTGCAAAACTATCCCCCCCCCAAGGGTATTTCACTTACAACTTCATTTTTATCACCTTACAGAATCAAAAAAAAATAGTTTCAACCGAGAACCCTGTCTAATTTAAGCAGAGTTTGCTAATTTTAGATTCAGTTGCAGTAAGCATTATTTCTTTTGGCTTGTTATATTTGAAGTTTGCCTCTCACATTCAACATCAGTTCCTACGCCTATGTGCCAGTAAGGGTTTTTTCCTAAGGTTGGGAAATTAAAATCAGCTGAATCATTTTAGTACAGATTATATTATAAAAACACTTTCAATCAGTTGTTTTAACTTCAAATCATTAAATAAGCAGTCTTTTTTACAGTTTCCCAGCCACATTTATTTGTTCTAAAATCACTAATGAGATACACTAATAAGGTTGCAAAAATATGGACTTGTCACCCTCTGCACGATTCTTACGTAATCTGTACTTAAATAGAATACAAGTTTTGTGTATTTGTTAGTATTGTTTCTTCAGAATACGAGACGGAAACAATTGTTCAGTCGCTGCAACATTGTATTAACGATTTCTTTAAATTTTTAATTTCACTCGTTGCTTTTTTTAATTTTATTTTTTCAAATCGAGGCAAACATTGATAGGTATGATTTCGTGATAAATTTCCTTAACTATTTCCTTTCCACGTCAAATATGAAAAGTTGTCATAATTAAAACAAATGAATAGCTCTGATGATAAAAAGAAATTGTTGAGAAAACGTACGCAATAACTCATTACAGGTCACAGGCCTGTATACAGGGGGGGGTGCAGAAGGTGCGGTCGCACCCCCCTTTGAAAACCAACAAGAACTATTAAACTCATGGTTTTGATGCAATTGTGACTATTAAAGTCGATATTTTTAGGACTGTTTCTTTATTTCAAACTTTGTTCGAAATTTTCAATCAATCTAAAGGTATCCAGTTTCTCAAATTTACACTTTCTTCCGGGGGGCTTCGTCCCCCTGGACCTGGCTGGGGACCTAGGCAGCCCCCAGACCCCCGGCCTTCAGGTTAGCACCCCCCTTTTGAAAATCCTGTATACGGGCCTGGGTCATAACTTTATTTTTAATAAAATGACAACATAATGTGGAACAAAAAAGATGTCGTTATTACAATGTACGAACGCACGTTGTTCTGAAAAGTCTTGCATCGATATACGGATTTCAAGTAAAATGCAAAACTTTCTAAAAGTACAAAAATCACATACATACGTGGTTTTAACACTTTTGCCGTTTCAGAGACAGTTCTGTTTTTGGCGTATATACCCAACCTTTCAGACAGAATTACAACCCTATTCCTTAAAATCTTGGATCACTGATTTATTGGGAATAACCCTCACCCCCAATCATTTGATGAATTTATTGTTTAAATAATAACAATAAAAAATTTCCCCAACGCGGGATATTCCATACAGTGTCATTATGAACGTGGAAAAGCTTAATGACTTTATCACTGGTCATTTGGATTTCGTAGAAATTAAATATCTTGAGGCAGCATGTTCCGCCGTTTTCAGTGACCAAAATTCACCATCAATTTCGTTAATAGGTAAAATTGGAAAAAACTAATTTTGAAGATAATAGCAAACCATTTAGTTGCCTGAAGCTAAAATACAAAAAAAATATTCAAGGAAGCTGTTAAAGGATTTTATGAGAAAATTTTATTAAAAAATTGTGTAGTTATAATGATAACTCGAAATTAGTCTTTATAGTAAATTGAAAAGTAACATCGAACGGAAAAACTACTTAAAGCTGGAAAATTTTAACAGTAGACGAATTTAAACCAAATATAGGATAAGCGATCACAGTTTACAAATAGAAGTTGGTCGCTATAAGAATATACCCCGAGAACTACGTTTATGTAAAAATTGTAATGTCTTAGATGACGAAGAACATTTTTTCTTCACTGTAATGTAAGTGCTGATCTTAGAGTTAATTTAATACGAAAGTTTGAAAATCGTTACTCAAATTTTAACTAGCTTGACTCTTTTAATAAACTAAATCTTATATTAAATCCAATAGATGGTGCTTTGTCCAGTGTAGTTGACATTTTGAAGCAATCTGTAGAATTGCGAAAGTGATGTCCACATTGGTCAAACTATAATGCCTTAACTTGTATTATCAAGATATATGTATGACTACATGTATTGTATACATCGTATTATTTTGCATTACCTGTATATATGGGTTTTATTTGCAAGTAAATTTGTTATTAGCGGAGCTCTGGTTTCGAGTATCCAACTACACCGTTGAACAATAACGATGATTAACCTTAAATGATGGCATTAATTCTCATTATCAGGGGCAACTTACACTATTGCCATATTTTATGGCAATATTATTCAAATTCATTATAGTGGAATATATCAGGTAAAATCAGAAAGCATAGAGACAAAACTTAAGGCCGGAATACTTGCTTTTACATTGTGTTTTTCTAATAGCTTTAGATGGCTGATGGCTTCCATGGTAACAGAAAAAAATTCTAACAGCTGCAATCATGTTTGCTCATCGAGTCACAAACAGTTTGAAGATGTTCTCAGACCATGCCTTTCGGCACCATCCCTTGTTTTGATATTAATAGAAACACCTTTCCGATGATCACGGTCTGTAAGTGATGTATGTTTCGTTGAACTATAGGTCTCTCGTGTTTTGACTAGTGTTTCTGAAAGTGTGGTGTTTAAATTATCACAGGTGGTTTTATTTGTCCTGTGCTTATGGGGATGCAAAAATAGTTATAACGTCTAAATTTTGCATTTCTGATACCGCAATGCTTATTTTTCCTTGCATTACAAAAAATGTATCCCATCTGAAATTAAATCAATCAGAATATTTAACATTTTGAAAAATTCACATATTCCGCAAGCAAAAATAGTAATTAAGAACGGAATTTTCCGAAGTGGTGAAAGATTATGTATAAAATACGAAATATGCAACCGTCATCGGAACATTTTACAAAATTATGAAGATTCTATAAATTAAAAAAAATAGAGAATCGGTTCAGTGAAGCGAGATCTTAAAGTATTAATCAATAGTTTTAGAAGTGTACAGGTGTGCCATTTAAAAATTAATACATTCCTTAGGCAGTGTACACAAGTATTCTGTGTAATGGTTTATTGTTGTGTGCGAGGGGGTAAGTACTACTATTAGTGTGAACAGGGTAATACCTAGGGTCGGGACAGGCCTTAAGACAAATCATGGTACATCCACAATTTACACAATGTCACATGTACAGAATTCAACAGAATTGGCAAGGTACATGATTTGGATCGATTGTATTTTTTAAAAATTTACTTTAACTCTTTTCAAAATTCAAACCGTTTAAAATTGTGCCGATCCTGGCTCTATATTCAATCAATCAGTGCACAATTTCAAACAGTCAGAGAGACTGCCGTCCTCCCTTCCCCCCTGCTTTACAACAGTTTGACTCTCGAAGAGCTACGGATCGTCAACTCAGTTTTCATTAACTTTCCAACCCAACCCGAACCCTCCCATTTTTTTCTATGACCGTCTAGCCAGCCTTTCACATCGAATATGCTCTTAATTGTACTTGCAAAAGCACTATCTTAGCTTAAGAGAATCAGTTTTTTTATTGAACGAGCTGTCAAGAACAGAGAACTTTATCGATTTCGGTATATATCTTGTTGTTTCTTGTCTTCTTTGTCACCGTATCGTGTACCGACTTCAAAACTTAAATCTAGTATGTACAGTTGGTTTTTTAAAGTTTTTGTTTATATCGTTTTGTCACACGATTGTCCCAGATTTAAGGGGAAAGTATTCCAAACATGTTTAACCCCGCCACATACTTTACCTGCCGTTTCCAAGCCAGAAACCCGTAATAAAGTGCGGTAGGCGTAGGAGTGAATTTATTGAAAGTGGGAGTGGCAAACTTCTAAATGTGACAAGCAACAAAAAGGGGGAGGGGATATAATATAGTAAATATTCTGTAACTATCAATATAAAAATAGGAGATGTGGCATGACTTCTGCTATGCTACAATAAAAGGGCATTCTGAGCCTGAAATTATTTTTCGTTTCTGTCGGCCGAAAAAAAAATGAATTTGTAACTGAAGAATACTTGAAAATAAGGCTCCTACACACACAATGTCGTTGTCTTTCTGTTTAGGTGCGACTTTTTCTACATTGTTTACTTATTTTGCCGATTGTTTGTTACATTTGAATATTACCACATTTTGGGTCCTTTTACAGCCTACAGTGGGGTGTTCACATGGGTCCTTACTGAAGGCCTAAGGACAACTGTAGAAGTCATGCCCGAAGCCAGAAATTTTCAAAGGGGGGTTACATCGACTCGCGAAGCGACCTTAAAGGCTTGGGGTCTGGGGAATGTGGTGCAAAATCCTACAATCTAGACATTTCCTGGCACTGTTTTTGCATTTCAGTCCTGTTTTCTAAACTTTTAATAGTCAAACTTCAATCTGAATTGGAGTTTAATAGTGGTTATTGGTTTTCTTGGGGAGGTTCGTCCGAACCCATCGAACCCCCCCCCCGGCTACGGGGGGGCTGTTTCATAGACAATCATTTCACATCTTCTTTCCCTCTATGTTTTTTCTGGTGCTTGTTCATGTAATTTTAGTTCACGTCTTTGTTGTTAAAACTGTGTACATTACCCCTCTTAGTTTTATAAATGTACTTTAGCTGTTTAATTATTTTTTATTAAAACAGCTTTCTAACCTATGCAAACGAGTGGGTAAGCTGGATACAATTTTTTATAGGTACTACATGTATACGAAAAAATACTAGATAGGGGAGATGAGAAGATGTGCAGCATATAAATGTTTAAGCATTGGTCGTAATTTAGCATCTGCGATTTCTTAAAAAATTGGCTACACTGATTCCCTGATGGTAATTTTGATTCACTGAAGTGAAAAAAAAATTGAGCGTTTTGTGATTTTTTGCATTATTGGGATAAAATATCATAAGCCCGTTAGCTGCAACCTGATAATATATTCCTGACCTTAAAATTGTGTTCATAAGAATTTCCTGTTGATCTCGAGATCAGTTTGTTCTCCTAGCACAAGGTTGGCTGAGTAGTGGTTCAGAACTTTAGGAAGGACGCATGCTATATCCTTCGTACGATAAAAACATGCATATCCTGAATATCAAGTTTATTAAAAATCATCCCATTTATTTTTCAGGGTTTAAATGTGGAGTTGATGGACAAGTTCTTGCAACATGAGGGTTATACAGTTCAGGTAGGTAGTCGGTCGATCGAAAAAATCTCCCTGGAATAAAAGATAATAGGAAATAAAGTCGCAGAATCAAGTGACAGGAAAAAAAGTCACGGGATATATTTATCAGGATAGTATGGGTGGATAAAATTTACAGAGAATGATTTAAGATATTTTATTATTTGAACTTTATTTGTTGCATACTCATTAGAAGGAACAACAAAAATATCATAGAAAAAAATTTATAAGTTCATAAAGTTTTGGAATTAGATATTCTCAGAATGTTTGTTCATTGGCAGCAGCAAATTGCCCACTATAAGAAATTTTGAATAATGATATTAAAATGATGTTTATAAAAATGATCTTTGAATGGGATTATATGTTCAGGCTTTAATGACAGAAAATGAAATGTCTGCAAGGTAGGTTTAAGTGACATTTGAAGCCATTTACCAATCTTTTGGTTGCTTATATCCTCATTTCATTTAAAACCAAAGGCTCCTTGAGAGAACATATCGTTCACCTGAAATTTACTTCATATCCATATGAGCATTACTTGCTGGACAAGTTAGACCATTCCAACAAAGTTTGTTTGCAATTGGTTTAAGTTTCCGGATAAGAAGCATTCTAATAAGTTTAAAGAAAAAAATACCAGTTTTCCAAGAAAATATGACCTGTTTCCAGCCTTTTGACTGCCAATCTGAGGGAAAACTTGGGCGTTAAACATACATTTGTTATAAACCCACTTTTCTTATTTAAGTTTATATATTTTTATATCTATAATCAGATATTTAATGTTAACAGTCATATTTTAGTTTATTTTCAAGAAATTTGATTTTACTAAGTGTAAGGACAATTCTGGCAAATTTTCATTTTGTGCATTTTTGTATTGGCATGTAAAAAAGATGTTAGTGTGAATTGACTTTAAAATTTTTGTAAATTTTCAATAATTCTATACGATTTATCCATCAAGTGCCTAACTTTGACATTCTTGTCAATATATATTTAAAATGAAAGCTAATACACTAAGCCCTTACCCTTCCTCAATTCAATGAATAAAATGATAATAATTTTTATTATTTTCAATGAGATTTTTTTCAGTTATTTGCATTCATTCTACTGCAAAGGTTGGTTTGTAACTTGAATATGTAAACCCACACGTTTGAGAACTCCATTTAATATTTCTATTTTCTATTTTCTATCAAACGTTGAAGTATTATGTAAATGGAAGTTTTTAACATTTCAGATTTCCCATTATCAGCTTTCCATTAGTACCTTTTTTGTGTGATTCAATGTATATTCACATATCATTTGATGTCAGTAAACTTCAACTACACGTGAAATTAAAATAGCAAAAAAATAACAAGGTGGGGTACAAAATACACAGTCAAACTAAAAGCATCCCAACTTGTAACGTATGAAAAAGGATGTAAAGTGTAATAAAGGCATTTTCAATCATTTTGTCTACAATCTATTTGATAAAAAAAGAAATGCATGGCAACATTTTTAAGAACGTGTTTTGTGACCCATGGAAATCTAATGAACTAAAGGCAACAGATTGACGAAAAAATTATGCAGTATACAGTCAAGAAAATATGTGGATTGTCTTTCTGGCTTATATTCCATATTCTTTCTTTTAAATATATACGAAT
The DNA here is from genome assembly GCA_032357055.1 of Geukensia granosissima. NCBI lineage: Eukaryota > Metazoa > Mollusca > Bivalvia > Mytilida > Mytilidae > Geukensia > Geukensia granosissima. Next base: position 15,015 of record JAULBM010342791.1, read on the forward strand.
AAAAAAAATAGTGATGAAGTATCCTAGTGCTGTGCACAGTAGACATACCTAGCCCATGACCTTATTTAGCCAGGATTCTAGCTGCTGCAGAAGATAGCAGACGATCTGATCTTATACCTCGTCCGTCATGGGGGCGGGGGTGAACAGCTATTTTATAACATTAAAAACACATTGTATGTTAAAGCAAATGTTAGTCAGTGTCATGTCTTTTCCAGAAAGTGCAATAATCTTCGAGGACTGCTGACAATTCTATTGGTTTGCCTCATTGGTGTTAGTGCATTACGGAAGTTCTGGACAAGAGACATCAAAGTCAATAAAAATTCAGTGCCGTTCGGCAGGAACGAAAGAAAAATAACAGTTGATTTCCACGGACGTGCAGGAAACCAAATGTTCCAATATGCATCGTTGATTGGGATAGCCAAAATGAACAATATGACCCCTGTGTTGCTTGAAAATACAGAGTTGTGGAATATGTTTGATCTACCAACACAAACTGCATACATGGATAAAGATGGAAAGTATACGATTTTCAAAGAGGATCATGCGGCGGTTTACTCACCTAAATTTGAAAGTTTAAAATGTGATACTGATATTTATCTCAAACGTTATTTACAGTCATGGAGATATTTTGAAAACGTACGACACGATTTAAAATCGCGACATTACAAGTTAAGAGATGAGTTACTAAAAGGTGCCGACCCGCACATAGACAAAATTCGAGAAAAAATTAATTACAAGACTGTGACCTTCGTCGGTGTACACGTCCGCCGTGGCGATATAGTGCATGAACGTAGGCCTGTAGGTCATATACCTGCACCAATTTCCTATTTCTACAGAGGAATGAATTATTATCGAAAACGATACAAGGATGTGATATTTGTGATGATCTCAAACAGTATGATGTGGTGTAAAGACAATTTAGATGACTCATCTGATGTCTTCCACATTGAGACTGGCGACCCCTACATAGATTTTGCCATTCTACACAAAATGGACCATCTGATCTTGTCAGTAGGGACGTTTGGATGGTGGGCTGGGTACTTGTCAAGAGGAACTGTAATCTTCTACAAGGGTTACCCCAAAGCTAACACAACCATGAGTATTGAAATGAAACAAACTGATTTTATTCCTAGACATTGGGTTGGATTATGATAATTATTATTCTATGCATTGAACAATTCCACAGAGAGGCTTCTGCATAGATATCTGTGGACCGTGGATACAAAAGCAATGTACGCCGAAGATAGTGGAGTAGAATCAGCGGTGGCATTACAGAACAAAATATGCAGATTTGAGGTCAAAATAAATGAATATTGTGATGGTGAAATATACATGCATGGTTTATATCTATATTCGTATTGTGAATATATGTCATAAGATCTTAAGAATGTTCGCCTGAAACAAACAATTTTAAAATCAAACACTAAAAGAGACAACATACAAAAAGATGGTTTATCAGGCTTTTATACAAACATACAAACTCATACTTATATTGTGCTAATACACCACAGGTTCTCGTGGACAGGATACTCTATGGTGCCCCATAGGACCCGCCCCCTTTTTACAAAAAATTTCAACTTTTAATTTTTTTTCAGGTTTCGTCAAACATATCCCAGTATTACGATCAATCATAAGTTTCTATCAAAGATGGGTTCCTATATATGTGTAAAGCCCATGTTTGATAGAAACTAATGATCGATGATAATATTGGGATATGATTGACGCAAAAAAATGAAAAAAAAAAATTAAAAATCAATTTTTAAAAAAAGGGGTGTCCTATGGGGCACCATTGGGTATCCTGTCCATGAGTACCTGTGTAAGACATCCAACTCATTTAATTCCATATTGACGACAAAGTAAAGTCAAAGTAGATATTACGAAATGGTGCAGACGGACCTCTATCACTTTTTATATCAAACTTGTCCATCTCGCATAAATCTCACATATCAAAACCAAATTGGGAGCATTGAAATCCGTGACAAGCCATTTAGTTTACTGTTCAAATAGGACTTACAAAACAAAACTTATCAAGCCCAGAAGAGGAGGCACAACCTCTTCACAGTATTAAATACAACACAGAGACAATTAAAACATAAACGTTAGACTGACTTTGCACAGAAACACACTATAATGGATTAAACAAGATCTTACTTGGTACAAAAAAAACACACTAAATTGCATTAGACCATTTCGGATTTGGAACTTAGGCCGGGCTCATTTATACGTCGCGAGACTGTCGTTTGATTTAACTAGTTCTGACTCGATTCAGAAACACACTACAATGGATTAAAATATGACTTGGCTCAGAAACACACTACAATGCATTACATGAGTTCTGACTTGGTGCAGAAACGCACTAAAAATGGATTTTAAACTAGTTTTAACTTGGTTCAGAAACACCTACAAAAAACCGTGTATAGTTGCAGTCATTTGTGAAATGGATATTTTATTTCGGTTAACCAAAGCATGATAGCTACCGAAAAATATCCTTAGAAACCCTTGGTTCAGTTGCTTTATTATCACCAGTAATCTTCTATCAATAAATCCTGATAGAAGGCACTCACACTGGAGTAGCTATCAAATGAGAAATATGCACTCCGAATGCAGGTACGGCTTGAATTTTGCTAGACATGAACGAATATTTACAGGGGAAATTCAAGTCAACTCTCTTGTTTTAAAGTTTTGTTCTTAATCCGCCCTTACTGTCAATTCTAGGTGTAAGTCAAGGTACGAAGCAGATCTTTCTGTTTGTGTAGTATCTTTGATTTCAAGTTCAACTTAGTCACCAAATACAGAATTATACAGTGAAAGGACATCATAGCGGAACGTGAAACCAGCAGATTGAGGCAACTTTTTCTGTTTTCAGAGTGGTCAATAACAAAATAAGGTTTGTTCCTTCTTAAAACCAAATATTTTTATCTGCGTTTGACATCTTTTTTAACAAAAAAAAATGATTTTAAGCTTTTAATTTTTCTTTGAGTTTTGAATGGGGAAGAGACTATATAAGGCAACAGGCAAGGGAACTTGATTTGAGGCATTCTAAGGAAAAGAAATTCGAAGATACCGAAGAGGCAGACAGAAATCGTTAAGTCAGATGACGGACAAGACCATGGCCAATAGAATGAAACGAAAGACAAACATAGAACACACAGCCCTACACTGAAAACTAAAGCTGGAGTAACACGAACCCTACAAAAAACCACGGTGACGCATCTTGAGAATTTATTATTAGTATCCACATTTGATTCACGCCACCTCTAGAATGGCTTGTAACTTTTAGTATCCACATTTGATTCACGCCACTTTCTAGAATGGCTTGTAACTCTGGAGTCCTTTTTCTGTTGCTAAAATAACTGTAAGTTACTATGACAGACCCTGCAATGTAACGTTATGTAGCTTTGGAATCAAGTAAAGGGAAGTAAGATCAACTTCTTTCTGCTGGTTTAAATATTTAAATATCAGAGAAATGTCTGGCAATACTCGGATCATTAAAGACTGATTTAGTGTTTGTATTCATAGATCGTCCCAACTTGTGAATTAGGATTTGTATAAACGACCAAGCAACCATCTATTTATTTCCTCTCCTTCGCGTTTCGCCCATTGTCTGGAATAATCCTCAAAAGAATTCATAATAACCTTATAATTTCACCTTACGGATTGAGGCTCACAGAATTTTTGCCCTTGGGGAAAAACATTCTTTGGATTAGTGTTTTCTACAATGTTGAGGTAATCACGTAATCAAGTAATCACGTGGTCTGCAGGATTATATTTGAATCGGGAACTTGCACAAGCACAGTCAGGGGTTTCGATTTGTAGTCGTCGATGCTGCGATTCTTCGACATGTGTTTGTAGTTGAACATCTTGGTTGTAATAGGCGCGGTATTAGTGTAAGAAATAATTAGTACGGACTGATCTTCAAAATATGGGGCCTTTTAGATAGGACGGATTTTATGGAGGATATTGCTTAGATCACTTGCGCCAAGACTTTTGCTAGCGAACAGAAGTCAAGAAACGAACATTTTTCTGGTTTGTCTTTCTCAAATCTAACTGGTTTGAAAAGCCAGTTATCTTCAATATCCATGACGATTGATAAAAGTTTGTAACTACTAGAATAAGGCTTTGTAACCAGTATCTCAAAACATGATTTATACAAAAAATGCAGTTTTTAAAGAGGAAGGGCATATAGCTTCATGCGAATGTTTTGCATAGCCAGAGGTTTCTGAATTATAAATGACAGGTCATTCAGGGACACAGCAGACGTGTGGTGACGGTGACCGTTGGCTACGTCTGTGTCTAGATGCAGCGTTGGAGATATTAATCACATTTACAGAACTACATTTCGAACTTTATTTTGTCATTACGACCATGCAGTTTTGTTTTCCTTGTTCCTGTATTCAGTTATCTTTCTTTTTTCTAAGAGAAGATTTTGATAGGTTGTGATCGTTTTAGTCCAATCGGGTAGTTTATATCGATGAAACGAACTCGCATGGAAAAAACAGGTTGACCAGGCAGGTTGAAATGTTGATGAACAATGTCTCCAGAATTGCCGTTGATGTCTGATCTATGCTTATTCATGCGGCTATGTATCGCTCCTTTCGTTTCACAGACATAAACAAACTTACAAGGGAAAGTCACCCTCCTTCTTGATACGGCTGCAAAAATGTCGGCACATTTGTTGTCGGGTTCGGCATCGTTGTACGTAGACAGTAAGGTTTCCGTTAAAAAACGTTTGTTCTAGTATTTGGATACCTTTGAAATTTTAACACAATGATACCAACTACAAGGATTTGATGTAGCCTGCTCGTTTTTAGGGAGGGACCAAATGTTTTTTGTCTGCTTTTGGTGTTTTTTTTTTTTTTTTTTTTTTGTATTCTGCGAGACAAAGCCAACATAACAAGCCACATGCGCCATGATTAATTCACCTAGTGTACGCCAAGGTCAAGAAGGTCAGATGATGTTGCAATAAAAGACGATTCGGTAAATCAGAGACATATAAAACCATTATATGTCTCTGGGTAAATGGTTTGTATTAAATCTAATAAAGTATGTTTCACTGACGGCTGAGTCTCTCACTTTTTATTAAATTCAGAAAAATCCCTTGGAGGAATCTTCATAATTCTTATAAAACGCAACAGAGAAAAAGTTCCAACTTTTGCATATTTCGAAAATTATAAACATATTCTGAGTTTTCCTCCACTCATATGGAAAATTGAAAATTTTTGTCGTTTTTCATTAAAACAATATTTGCGCATATGATTTTTAAATTTTAGAAAATGAAAAAAATATTCTGATTGGTTTTATATCTATTGGCATATATGTATGCGCAGTGCATGAAAAAATAAGATTTCCTAAACTAGAAATGCAAGAATTTAGACGTCGTCGGAACTCATTTTCACAAAAATCAGCAATTTTCACATGAGCACGGGACACACAACGACACCTGAGATACTTCGAACACCAAATGCAATTGCCCGTAAGTTAGTTAAATCTCATTCTAAATTTCCTTTTCGGATTGTGTTATTGCTTTATAAAGAAATAATAGCCAAACACTTGAGAGACTCAGTTTAGTGAAACGTACTATAACGCATTGTCGTGGCGAACAAAAAAGACCAAATTGACCTCTTTGCAAAGTCTAGAAACGATGATTGATACCCAGGATCAAAGCATCGGGTAGAAACTGCCTAACAATATTTCACAAGATATATCCGATTTATGGGATTTTTATCAAAGAATAGCAAACATGTGTTGCATGGAGTCAATGAGACTGAGAGTTGCGTACAAAGGGAGCCAACTCAATTTTTTAATCACAACTTTTTAAGTTTGGTTCTTTACTTGTATATTAAACTTTTATGCAGAGAGCAACTATTGGCAAATTTTATTGGTCACAGATTTTTTTCTAAAGTTTATATAATATCAATCTTAAATAAACAGATAATTCATAAATTAACAGTTTTAAAAATAAAGATGTCAAAGAATTTGAAGTTTTCTGAGCGAAATTTTCACCAGTATGTTAGCATATAATTTGTATACTTGTATTAAACCATTATCAAATGCAGCAAAAATATGCAATTTGCAATTAATTTGCAATTTGAGTTGTATGCTCTTATTTATTTTCGGGTACTGGAACGTTTGCTGGAAACAGGGGCAGATTCAGGGAGGAGCGCACCCAGAGTATGCCCACCCCTAAAAAGAAATTAATCTCAAATTTCCTAATTTGTATGAGCTTCTGGGGGCGGGGGGGGGGAGGGTTCATCATCCTCGCCCTTACCATCTGTCGAAGGAGGAAAATTATGAGTTTTGCTGTAAATTGTGCTAAATCTTGAAGAAAATGTTAAAATTATGTATGCAATTTCCAGAATATGGAATATACTGAAAATCACATGAGAAAACAGTAATCAAAATCATGGATGAAAGTCACAATTTTAGTTGAGGACTTAGTTCCAATCTATAAGAGTTTGTCTCAACTGGCTCAGCTGTGTCTGACATATCAAACAATAAGGTTTTGAGTGAATTTCCAATAAGGTTCTGTTATATTTAGTTTGGCATGGATGGCAAGAGGGGATGTTGTACAAAATATTGTAGAGGACCATACAAAGACTATATTTCAATATTTCACCATTGTTTGGAAAAGAATATTTTTGTAATTGTGGATGGACAAATGAAGTACAAACACAAACTAATGGCAACGGGTCACATGACCAGCTGGGACTATGAAAGTACAGTAGCGGCCTGGCGAAACTTAAACAAAACTTTGAATTTGATAGCAAATTGCTAGCAAATTGAAAGCTATTTTGAACACTCGACAGCTTCTATTGAAATGCCCAGCTGTCAAACGGTTGAAAGCTTTTGACCATTAGCAAGCAATCGCTGAACCCTTGAACACTCTTTAGCTTCAGTTGACTCCTCCACATCCTCCATGTAATTGCTAGAACTTATAAAATAAATGTGATTTAGAAAACATGAATCTAACCCTAATTCCGATAAAAAAAGATACACATTTAGTTAGATTGTCTGCCTGGTGTACAAACAAGAGAGAGGTTAAACCAAAATTACAACAAAACGGTGCATATATATGTCTGAAGTTTCCGTCAGTAAATTTTGAGAAGATACCAGAGAATAAATAGGTGTAATGTTTATTACGATATGGCTTCATGATAACCTCGGGTGACATGTTGATTCAGGGGTATCAATACACAGATAGTTGTGGAAATTTTTTTAAAAAGTTGATTGTTCATAAGTTATTACATGTACCGTCGTTAATAATTCATGACTGATGAATGATAATAAAGATGATGATTACAAATTTCTGGGATAAAGTGTTTTTAATCCCAGCAAAATTGAATAATTATACAATTAATCTATTATTATTAATATTTTAATTATTATTATTATCACTAATAATTGATAAATATTATTGTCATTATTATTTAAGAAATAATTCTTGGGAGCCATACTTTATTGTCGTTTTAACATGGGTTGTCATTATATTCGTGAATATTTTGCC
>JAULBM010342792.1:0-12506 GCA_032357055.1 Geukensia granosissima
ATTATGTATAAATATGTAAAAATTTTATTTTTATTTGATTTTGATGGGTTTTTTTGCAAATGATTCATCATAAAAAATGCAATAAAAGTTATTCCTGGCACTTTTTTGTAAAATGTAAAGTTTTTTGTATAAAAGGGGTCAAAAGGTTTTAAAAATGTGATTTTGCAGGAGATGTGAAATTATATTTTTCATCCGATTTTGATGGGGTTTTTTGCATTTAATTCCTCTCAATGAGAGCTTTTAGAAGTATGACAACAGATTTTCTCTATCTTTTACTGTTTTCGAGCTAAACTGAGTCAAAGTAGTTGGGGGGAGGGGAATTCAATTTTGTATAATATGGAAAAATTTTTATTTTTAATTCGATTTTGATGGGGTTTGTTTTTTTGCAAATGATTCCTCATAAAAAATACAATAAAAGTTACTCCAAGCATTTTTTTGTTAAATGTACGTTTTTTTGTATAAAAGGGGAAAAAAGGGTTTAAAAAATGTGATTTAGCAGGAGATGTGAAATTTTTATTTTTCATCTGATTTTGATGGGTTTTTTTGCATTTAATTCCTCTCATTGACAGCTTTCAGTAGCATGACAACAGATTTGCTCTATCTTTTACCGTTTTCGAGCTTAAAGAGGTCAAAGTAGTGGAGGGAGGGGAATTCAGTTTCGTATAATATGAAAAAATTTTATTTTGATGGGTTTTTTCCCAAATGATTCTTTATGAAAAAATTAACAAAGTGACACCAGTTTTGAGGATAATATGTGTTAAAATTATCTTTTATCCAGTCATATCACTGTGTCCAGCACTTAACTGTGTCCAGCTCTATACTGTGTCCAACACATTGCTGTGTCCAACAAAAATTTGTGTCCTCATTTACCCAAAGGGTCTTTTGTTCACCTTTCACATTTCAACCTGCTGCGGTCGTATCATGCTGCGCTTGCGAAGCACCTCTGTTACACTTTGGATGGCTGTCTCATTGACCACATCTCCCTTTTCTATGATTAGCTGCCCCTTTTAGATCTGTGTTGCTACATGTCAAATCTAACAGAAATTTTTTACCTCAAGTTTTGTCCTGATTGCTGTAAGTTTATTGCACAACTACAGTACAGAAAGGGGTTACTGTGAAAATTTACTGGTACCACTCTCTTGGTGGTACTGCTGTAATTTTTTCTGTCTGTCATATTTGTCTAGTAAAGGGTGCTGATAGATTGATGTCAGTGACTAAAAACTAAATACAACAGAAAGTAGGATGATATATATTAAAGAAAATTACTAAATAACTAAAAAAAGTAGTATCACTAAGACAGTGGTACAACTATCATGGTGAATTACCATGGTAACACCTTTCCTGTACTGTATATCACTATCATGGTGTATTACCACTGTAACACCTTTCCTGTACAGTATTGTTTGGTTTTTGGTGGTACCACTATCACAGTGAATTATAATGGAAACACCTTTTCTTACTGTATTGTTTGGTTTTTGGTGGTACCACTGTTATGGTGAATTGCTTTTGTAACACCTTTCCTTTACTGTATTGTTTGATTTTATTTTCAGACTGTGATACCATTGGCCTTGTATGTTTCCATAGAACTTGTAAAACTTGGACAAGTCTTCTTTATAAATTATGATCTGGATTTGTATTACGAGAAAAATGACAAACGTATGGAATGTAGAGCCTTAAATATAACTGAGGACTTAGGACAGATTGAATATATATTCTCTGATAAAACAGGAACTCTGACAGAAAATGAGATGGAATTTAAATCTTGTACAATCTGGGGGACTGATTATCCTCATGCACCAGGTATGTACTAATGTTTGATAAAGGGTAACAAGGGTCTACACAAATAACACCACACAAATTGCACCGACTACCAGACTAAAATACAAAACAAATACTTCTTCCATATTATGACATAATTGAAGCTTGTTTTATTTCACCGATGAAATGTGTGTTGCTAATTGTGGAAAAATATTCTCCATACAAAATTTCTAAATACAGACAACAGAAAGACGCCATGTTTTAAACTTATTTTCTTTAAATGAGAAATGAGCTATTATCTATCACTTTTCAATTTATCAATTTTCTTCAATCTGGATAGCTCTTCAAATTTCTGGCCAAGACTTGAAATTGAATGTTTAACAACAATTATTATTTATAGTTAACAATGTAAGATTCTATATGTTATCTTCAAATAAATTTTTTACTGTTTTATTTTTACAGAATATGAAGAGAATGTAGAGGATAGTGAAACAGGAAGTAGATATTCGATAGGGACAACAATCAGTAAAACAAGCTCAGTAAGTTTGGTGTAGATATTTTATTGATAATCCATCTCCTTCCATCCATATTTTTTCTGAATAAAAAGTAATGTCTTCATATGAATTTATAAAAAAAAATAACAGTTTGAAATAAAGATTTAAGTTTTAACATTTATTTCGTATGAAAACCATCTACTATTTCTTTTATCTACACACTGTTTCTTTTGTAGATTATGGACAATCTGAAACTAGAACCAGGACTTTGGCGGGAAGTTGCATGTATGAGTCTGAGAAGCTTGACAAGTGTTGAATTAACTGTAGAAAACAGTAACAGATCTTCTAATTATAATGAGATGGAAAACCAGAAAAGTCAGAAAATCCATGATTTTTTCCTGTTAATGGCTATCTGTAATACCGTTGTGGTGACAACTCATGCTCATGAAGATTTGGTATGTTGACATATATATGATGAATCTGGCTATGGGTAGTTGTAATATATTTGTCTTGTCTGCTATAGCAATGTAGAGTTTGTACATTGTCAGTTTTATCTCCACCAAGTTACATTGGATATGGTCACATTTTCAAAAATAATTTAAATTCATTAATTATGACAGTAAATTGCTTTGTGAAAAATATGATTAATGTTCCTCTTTTTCCAATATCTGTTATGATCACATGTATTTCTTCTGATAATAAAATAAGAGTGTATAGAATCTGAATTTTTTCTATAAATGTATTCAGTTCATCTTGTTTTATTCTATTATTTCTTTGTACATTAAACTTCTGGAAAAGAAGTATTGTATTTAGCATGTTGCAGCTTTGCAGAGCTTCAGGTACAGAAAAGGAAGCAGTAATCCGGCCTTCTCCTCTCTCCTTGGTATATGAATATTTATCTGGTATGATACATTGTACATCCTTGGACGTGTACAGTCCTCTTAGATGGTTTTCTTAGCAAATCAGTACTACAAATGAACTGAAAATCAATGTTTACATTGCTTTAAATTGCAGGACGAGAACTTTGTTGATTGATAATTGTAATATATTTCTGCATGTTTTAATGAATGTTTCAAAAAGAATTTTGAAATGTGTTTACTCAGTTAATTTTTCAAAACATTTCATAGAAGGACATGAGATGTTTTGATAAATTAACTGAGTAAACACATTTGAAAATTTTGGCAGTAATGTCTAAAAGGAGATAGGGGCTTTGTGGCCAACTGCTGTAGGTGGTTGATTGAAACTTATCAGTTGACATCTCTGTAGCATATCACATGTATTGCATCTGTTAACTTAAAATTTTTAACATACTAAAAATGGTGTACTTGATTTACAACACATGTGATATAGTTCGTCAGCTAAATGCCAAGGGTGGTGTTTCTTTCAGGGTACATCAGCTCTTCCTTCATTTATTAGCCATGATATGAATATTGTACCCCAAACAAATATAACAAAAATCTGTAAACATCAGGGTGCGCCTATAGACAGTCAGGGTATCTGTGTTGAGCAATAAGCCATTTTGATGTGTTCGTGCATAATTTTGATTGTTCATAATTTATTTATATCATAAAATATTTTATCTGCAAAAAAGGTTTTTGAATTAAATTTAACCTTCTCTCTACAATAATGTTACATACTGGTTTAATACAGGTTATCTCCCTTCACCTTTAAAACTATCTCAAATGACTTGTGTTACTGGTAGAGCTGTTCCAAGGAAAAACAGAATTGGAAAATCCATTCAGCTTAATTCCACTTTATAACAATAGATGCTTCTCCCTTGTTTAGCAAATACAATAGCTCTTTGGATATGTCTGTATTAACTGCTTTAAGGTATAAGAAAATTTTAAAAATCTATTTAACTCAACTTTTTATTGATTGAATTAAACTTTATTACAACAAAATGCTGCTTCCATGCTTAGCAAATACAAATGGTCTTCTGTATGAAGGCAGTGTGTATGTCTGGGTCTGTCTGTCTATTGTTTTACCATGTATGGTCCACATTCCTTGCAGGAAGACATTCACCTGGAAATGGTAAACTATATTGTCAATGTTTGTGCCTTACTATACAGAGCTTCCAATGTATATTATATAGTTATTGCATGATGGTGAAGTTCAAGTGTTGGTATTGTATTAAATACAATAAAATAGTAGTACCTTATATATTTCACAAAATATCATCTAAAATAATCGATCTTTAGTTATTTGTCATTATATTTTCTGGAATTATCTACGTAACATATACTGTACTTTCGTTTTGTTCAAGGCATTGAGAATTCAAGATTTCTTATAGAAATGGTGCAGTTTCCTTTATATTAACAACACTATCTCTCTTAAGTCTTCAATTGACAGATAGTATGACATTACGTTGAATCTCTTGTCAAACTTATAGGTTATATTTAGACTTCTAGTAAAGGAATATTGAAGCAAATGAAATCATGTTAAAGTCATAGCAAGAAAATGAAACTATTTAGATATTTGATTCTGTATTGCATCCAAATCCAACAACAAATGGCTCAGAATTAGATTTTAATGATTTATGATAGGTAAAAGTGAAATATATAAGGAAAAAACAAAATTACGTCCCTATACTAAACCTTTAATGGTCTTAGCATTGTAGAATCTCAATGTTGTTACTTACATTGATTATGTCCCTTGTTTTTGTTAAGCATGTTTACATGTTGGACTCATTCTAGGATGCTGATATGAAACTTAACATCGAAAATATTTTTTGGTAAAGTAAACATGTTCAAGTTATAAGGTGTATATTTTGGAAGACTATGTAAAATATCTGCTGTTATATATTGTAATAATTTCCAATAAAAAGCAAGCACATTTCTACTAATTAAAAAAAGTCAAGCATCCCACCTATGACACCACCCTTTTTACCTCCTATACCCATTGTCTCACAAAGTCATTCTTCTTTTTTAAATTTGTAATTTTTTAGGCTCATTTTTTTATAATGCTTAAAAATGATTAGCTTCTTAACTATATAATTGGGAATTTTACCCACACAGACCACCAGATAAATTTTTACATTGGATTATCCATAGATTTCTAACATTTATGTACAATTCTTAGAACAAGGTGAAAGAAAGTATGATCTTATTATTTTAGTTCTAATATATGTAGATAGCTTTTATGGTTTTGGTTCTTGAAACATTTAATATTTCTTAAGTAAATAGACTTGGTTCTTTGGTTCAGTTTAAATCTTTGTATTTTTCTTTATACTGAATTTTTTATAACCAAACAAAGGTTGAGCAGATGACTTGTGCAGAAAATTGTTTACCTTATTGCATTTGCACAATGCTGCAATCTTATAGCCAATATTGCACCAGCTTTCTTGTTTGTATATAGGACATAAGTCTTAAATGGTTGTGATTTCATTCAGTTTGGTTGTAGTTTTCAATCAATTTTTTTTATTAATTGACCATAGATTTTAATTATATAATTTTTTTTCTATACATTTCATTACAATGATTTTAAAGTCCTATTTTCACATAAAGACATTTTACTTTAAACATCAAGCCACATTCAGTTAATTTTTAGATTCTCATTCACCTCAATTCAACATGAAAGAGCAAGGAGGTAGATTTTTGTTTTTTTTATTTTTTATAAAAACCTTGTAAATAATAACCATCTATAAATGACCTGAAATACCAAGTAAATGTTAAAAGCCTCTGTATCTGGTATCTATATCTGGTACACAAATGAAGAATAATAAATGTCTTTATTTATTGATTAATTTATAAGCAATGTAATAAAACTTCACACAGAGAGGCAAAAATTGAGATTCTGGAAATTTAGAAATGCTTTGAATTATAATTTTTGCTTCAATTTTTTTGTTGTTTAATTTTAATAGAAGACATATTTTTAGAAAAGTTACATAATCATCTCTCCCACATTATCCTATTATTCAGAGTTAACATATGTTAACATGTCATATACGGTAATGCCCATAAAATTAAATTTTGTGTGATATAAATATTTTTTTAAATTTTAGGCAGGATCTATAGAAATAGGGTGGCAGGGATGACAATTTAAATATTAAGGTGCCTGATCTGTAGTTTTGTCTGATTTGTTTGTCTTGACTATAATGAAATTTAATTCAATCCTACAATTTTTTTGTGTCTGTGGTCTTACTTCTCTTGATTCCATTAGTAGAATTTAGTGTTCTTATTTCTGTAATGTCTTTAGCTTGTAATAGTCATTTATTATAAAAGAAGAACTTCTTTGCCTCTTAGATAACTTTCTCTGCTTTTAATTTGTCTATACACACTTAGATGATATAATAAAGACATCACATTTTTATCGACTGGTTTAAAATGAGATATTTTTTATCTTTCAGATGGATGAAAGTGGTATTGTACATATGACAGCTGAGGAAGAAAAACGTCAGGCACGACTTAATGCTAACAGGAACAGTTTAGAAGATTCTGTACATCTACCTCCCATTCCTACAATAAGTAACAGTGTTGATATGAAAAAACCATATCGCCAACCATTAATGACAGACTCGTGGTCATTTTTAAATAATCGTACGAATTCTCCACTACATACACCTTCTGAAGGAAGTATTGCAGGATCCTCAGCCTGGTCTGATATCTCCAAAACCAGATACGAAGCTGAAAGTCCTGATGAATTGGCTTTAGTTCGAGCTGCTGCAACTTATGGTTGTTGTCTCAAAAAACGATCTCATGGCAAGATTACAGTGTATCTTCCAGGTATTGTATTGTGATAAATATTAAACATAAAAGGGAATTAAGTTTACTTCCTTGAAAAGGTTAAATGTATGTACAGAAGAGACTGAATTTTATTTTAGTAAACAGATATTGAACCGTACTTTCAGTATTGGTTTTTGCTGTCAAGCAGTAAGAAGGCCATCTATTTTTGCAAAATATAAGATGTAATTTTATCAGAGTCTTTGAGACAATGCTGTTTCTACACTTGACTTGCAGCTGAAATCTAATTTCTAGACATTTTGCAAATTGTTGTTTAATACCAATTGGATATAGAGAATCTTACATTGGTAGCCATTGATAATCATATTTTTAACAATTGAGACAGTTCAACATTCAATTTTGAGACTTGTTGAGAAATTTTAAGGTTTAACTATAGAGGTAATAAAAAACAATGATCAATACATTGTAAAAATACAATGATCAATGCATTGTCAATGTAAGATTTTGGTTCTTTATTTCTTTAATAGAATTATTAAGCCATTTAAAGTTAAAATATTGTCTCCCACAGCTTTATAGTGACAAGTCAGCTAAATTGCATGTGGCATTTATAATAAGCGGATTAATAATCACATTTAAAAAAATGTAAGCGGATTGATAATCACATTTTAAAAAATGGGACTATGAGGTAAAAATCGCAAAACAACTAGAGAAATATAGATTCTCCTTTTGCAATGGTTGATTTCTCCATTTTATAGATTAATGTAAAGATTGAGCCTTGATGCGAGCTTTAATGAGCAGTTTTCTATAGTTGAAATAATTATGAAATTTTAAACCACTATTGTTTTGCAGGTGAGGGAGATGCAGAATTTGAACTTTTACATATCCTAAATTTTGATTCTACAAGAAAGCGTATGTCTGTGATAGTTAAACATCCAACTACAAAAGAAATCACTCTACTAACCAAGGGAGCCGACTCACAGATTCTCAGTGTGCTTCATAGAAAATATAAAGGTAATGTTACTCCCACTCCTTAACAAAAGAAATCACTCTACTAACCAAGGGAGCCGACTCACAGATTCTCAGTGTGCTTCATAGGTAATATAAAGGTAATGTTACTCCCACTCCTTTACAAAAGAAATCACTCTACTAACCAAGGGAGCTGACTCACAGATGCTTAGTGTGCTTCATAGAAAATATAAAGATATGTTACACCAACTCCTTAACAAAAAAAATCACTCTACTAACAAAGGGAGCCGACTCACAGATTCTCAGTGTGCTTCATAGAAAATATAAAGGTAGGTTAAACCCACTCCTTAACAAAAAAAAAATCACTCTACTAACTAAGGGAGCCGACTCACAGATTCTTAGTGTGCTTCATAGAAAATATAAAGGTAGGTTACACCCACTCCAGAACTATTCTGTATGCTTTATAGAAAAATTCAAGTTAGGTTGTAGGTTACACCATCTCCTTAACTGGTCTGTGTGCATTACAGAACCAGCCCTAGTCCTAATCCAATCAATGCAATGAAAATATAATGTAGACCAGTCCTTTGCCTTTATCAGTCAGTGCATTCCAAAGAAATTTTGTCAATTTTGAACACGAGATGTTTTGTACAGGTAATATACAATGTATCTTACATGTGTGTTATGTTTACTTTCAGAAAATGAAGAGTACAAGAAAATAGTAGAGGATACAGAAGACCATATATATAACTATGCTTTACAGGGTCTGAGGACTTTATGTATGGCAAAAAGGGTAAGGACAATGTAACAGATATTGCCTTGTGGTTGTCCCAGTAGGGATATAACTAGAGAGGCTGGAAGAAAACATTTCCAAGAAATAATTTCTATAAATTCAGACTTAAATATTCCTTTTCTTGCATGATTTCATTATATTGGAGAAGAAATACAAGATCTGATGATGTCATAAATAAATTATTAACTATAATTGACACAAGCTGTCTTTTCTTCCTTCGATTTATGTTAAGATTACCTCCCTTGAAAATGCAAGTCTCAACCATCATGATATTTTTAATAAGAAATTTAAACTAGTAATGTTAAATTAATATTGCTTGAAACTGCATCAATACTGTTGCTCAATTTTGATTTGTTTGTTTATTTCTGGAACAATGGCGATCATTTGAAAGTGAATTAAAATTGAATAATGTGTATTGACAGGTTTTAACCAAAAAGGAATACAAACATTGGAGGAGGCGGTTTCGAGAGGCAGAGTCAGCCATGCAGGACAGAGAACAGAAAATGTTTGAGGCAGCTTGTGAAATTGAAAAAGATTTTGAGTTATTAGGTAGAGAATTTAATTATTACAAGCATGAAGTACAAATAAAATACTATTGTAGGTTTAAGAAAAACTTTTTTATATTTAATTAAATGACTTTTTCTAAAAGAGATAGAACTGAATATAAAAAATGAAAAGGTAGCTTGATATTGACTGTAAGTATTTGTATATTAATAATAATTTATTTCCTAATTAAACCCATAGATGAGCCACATCTCAATAAGCAGAGCTAAAATTTCAACATCTAGAGCCCTCTGGTATTTATTCTGCAGTCAAATTTTTCTTCAGTACTGCTTCAAATTCACATAAATTTGGGATTTCCTTTGGAAGTGATCAATAAAAGTTATAGGGAAATCTGGAATTATTTGAATTATCATTAAAAATTCTTCGTGTATATCTGTAATTTGTGACCTTACCCTGCATTTGTGTTCTTCAATGCACAAATGTAGTGTCTCAACATCTAGCAAAGAATTCCGCTCAAACATGTGCTAGGGGCCGTCTTGAACTTACAGTGAGGAGTTTTTACTCCCTGTTGAAGGCCTCACTGTGACTTTGAGGTGAAGAACAGCAATCAAAGCACTGTTGCTTGGAATTTTCTTGAAAATACAAGATTTTTGTGTCATGAATATTTATTTACTCCATATCCCCCTGTTCTCTTTTTAGTTATTTCTGTGTAAACCAATGCAGTCATTCCTGTAAATCTTTTAAAAAAAGCAAGCAAAATAACTCTTTAACACTGTTTTTCTATAAGTAAATTGAGATTTTTTTATTATTAGGTGCTACTGGCATAGAAGATAAATTGCAAGATGGAGTACCTGAAACAATAGCAAAGCTCAGGGAAGCAGGCATAAATGTCTGGGTTCTGACAGGAGACAAACAGGTAGGTACCAGTCATTACAAAGCAGGCATAGGCATAGATGTCATAGGTCCATTCATAACAAAGCAGGGAAGCAAGCATCAATGTCTGGCTTCTGATTGGAACAGACACATGGATACCAGTCATAACAAATCAAGGAAATAGTCATAAATGTCAGGGCTCTGACAAGGGACGAAATTGGTAGGTACCAGTCCTAAGAAAGCAGGGAAATCACTAGAAATATCTGGATTCTGACAAGGAATAGACTTGTAAAGCAGAGAAGCTGTTTTGAAAGTTGCCAGTCATATCAAAGTATGGAATGTATAAATGTCTGTGTTCTGACAGGGGAGAAAACTTGAATTTGCCAGGTTAACAGTCTTAAGGTGTCAGAATCGCTCTTTTAGCCCCATTTTTTCAGAAAATGCATTTGTATAAAAATTTTTTGATAATTCTTAATCAGTTTTGTAAAATTTACCAATATCAGTTTTCCAGATCATAACAGGCACGTAGGTAAACCTTGGTACCAGTCAGTACAGCAACTGAAATCTAGCATTAAAAATGTTTATTTCTGTTACAGGAAACAGCCATACAGATAGCTCATTCGTCACATCTGTTTTCTGAGGACCAGCTTATGATTATTTTGAATGCAGATAATAAGGTAAAATATAATAACACTACTGTACCAATGTATAACTGTTAATTTAGAAATAAACATATGTTGGGTTTGTTTTCACATGTCTGCAAAACCAAAAAAAATTATATTTGTCATTGCTGAAACTTCTTTTATAAAATTTAGAGTTATTTAGTGTTCCTTAAATGTTTTCTGTTTTTTACAAGAAGCAAATTAATTAGTTTGTTTTTTAATCTGTTGGGTCATTTTTATTCACTGAACTCTTGTGAAAGATGTTTTGTTTGTTTATCATTTTAAAGTTTTAGTAACAAGTCTTTGTAGAATATATCATTTGTTTTATTACAGTTTGAATGACTCAGTCTTTTCATACGATTAATGTGTTTCTTTTAGGAAGAAGCTGAAGATAGACTAGATCATGAGTTAGGAGAGATAGAAAAGGACAAAAAGGCACCACGACCATCTAGTGCGAGAAGGAAAGGTTCAACAAGATCTGTACACAGTGAGAGGAAGAAAATGGAGTATTCTCTGGTAGTAGATGGAAAAACTTTGGCATTTTGTCTGGAGAAGTCACTGGAGAAGAAGTTTTTAAGATTATCATATCTTTGTCATTCCGTCGTCTGCTGTAGAGCCACACCTATTCAAAAAGTGAGTTGTCAACTTCATATAGTCACATATGTTTTTTTTTTTTTCTGAATTAATTTTCTTTTTAAAATTGCATTTTTCAATTTAACATTATTATATTATGAGAGACTAAAGAGGTCAGCATTTATTTAGTACAATTTATATGCGTTCTGAAAGTTGAGAGAGAAAATCAGAGGAAATAATGGACGATGCAGTGATAAGTTAGGATTGAAAGAAACAGCACAAAAAATAAAAATGACACATTAACTTAAAAACCTAGTCTTTGCTACAGATTTCATCGGTTGTTTAAGGGGGGTTACCCAACACCATCATGAAAATAAATTCCACTTAATTTTCTTTATACTTTGTTTTGACATTTACTTTGATGAAAGAAGGCAGAAATGAAAATTTCAAGAAATTTGAACCACATATTTCTCTGGAATTATTTCAATAGATATATAGTAGTTTCATCACCAAAATTTTGATCACCGAGATGCGTTAATTTAAATATAACATGAGAATTGATTTAAACATTTGGATGATTTTTCAGAGTTATTTCCCTTAGGTGTTGGGCACCCCCTTAATACCGTTTTAGTATTTGCTGAGTTATTTCCATTACCAGTAATACATTTTTTTTAATCATTGAATATTATATTAATTTCAGGGTTTGGTTGTAAAGTTAGTCATGGATAACTTGAAGAAACTGACGTTGGCAATAGGTAAGTCACTTAACCATGTCATATATGTCTAACAGAATAATGAAGTATTCTATTGATTTTATGTTCAAGCTATAAAATCAAATAACAAAATCATTAAAAAAATTTTTTTTAGAAATAACAAGATTTACTAATTTTTAAGTTTCAGAAACATCTTTATGTGTGACACAGAATAGATGGACAATGGTCTTATTTTGTTTTCAGCTCTATTAAAGTTCTGTAATTGCCAGTAACATTTTTACATATTGGCATCACCAAAAGCTAAACCTTTACTTTTTGATTTTCCTAGCATTTTAATTATACCCCCACTCATCGAGTGGGTGGTATATTGGAATACCCTTGTCCGTCCGTCATTCCGTCCGTCCTTCCGTCCTTCCAAAACTTTCGTCACAAAAATCTCAGCTCACACTTCTTGGATTGATCTGAAATTTGGTATGAAGCTGCATATAGATGGG
>JAULBM010342802.1:0-12506 GCA_032357055.1 Geukensia granosissima
TATTTAGTTTGTGAGTGATTCGGCCAAGTTTACACATCAATAATTTCCTTCCAAACAGCCTTTATTACTATAATAAACTGCCCATGAGGACAAAAGATAATTCCTTTTCCTACAAGTTTTTACAGCTCAAGATAATGAATGTGACATTTAGATAAAATGGTGTTCATCCGCTGTATACATAAGTAATAACACCATACAGCCGATGAATACCATAGGTTGAAATTTTATTTCAATATTCTTCATATATTTTTACTGCAATGTTGGCAATTCCTTTTTTACACTACACTGCAAAACCATTTTCTATTGCTGTCTGACAGAAGTTTTCAAGAAAGAAAACTAAAAACAAAAACCAAAATTGGCAAATCTCAGGCTGAGCGTGCAGAAATTTTTTTAAAACAGCTGTTTCCAGCCTTTGCTTCTGATAATATCTGATAATATCTGACATTCTAATGCAACACGGTTTGTAACATTGATTTTGATTGGATGAGGTTGAAATTCTCATGGCATCAAATCTAAACCAAATAAATTCTTTAGTCCAAAGGGAGTTTGGTTTAAACAGGTTTCTGTAAAAAACATTAACAAAGGCCAAATAAAAATTATTTCTACATTTTTGGACGTGAAAAATCTATCTTTTAGTTTGGGTATAAAAACAAATTTTCAAACAAACAAAAAAATCCATTTACCAACCAATTTTGTTAGCATGTAATGAGGAAATAATTTTTTGTAATTATATTTTCCTCATATTTTAGAATTATACATTTATGTAAAAATCAACCACTGTATAAAACACCTGTGACTGATTTCCTTTTTGTAAGTTATAGTTGTTGTATTTGTTATACTGTACTCTATGTCAGGCTTTTCTGTAGTATGATTTTCAAGCTTTGAAAAATTATTTGTGTGTTTCTGCCTTTGTATTTATATTCAATCAAGAGAAGGAATTATCCCACAGTTAATGGTTTATGTTTAAAGCTATTAAATAACATTTTAAATACTATTATCTGCCCCTGAAATTCTCTATGGAGATTTAACATTGAGGGTCGGCCATCTTTGTTTTGGGCAGGAGGGCCTAAGTTTGACCTAGATAAAGTAAATTAAAAATTTTTCACATTTCTTTTGTTTGGACCTTCTCTTGCGATTAATAAAAGAAGAAAAACTTTTTTTTACATTTCCATTCAAGTGCGCCTCAATCCATTTTTGCATGTTATCTTATCCAAGATTAATTAATAAACTATGATGCGGCATTGACAATGTGTACTCCCTGCCTCGCGCTAGCACGTGCAAAGAGCCACCTCAGGCAAACAAATGACTGACTTTACAATGTAAAATTCCCGTAGAGAATTAAAATCTCGGTGAAACTTAAAATACATCGTGATTTCTAAAAAGTATTAGTGCAACGTACTTCCACTTTTTTCAATCTACAAAATCAACACTATTTTATAAGAATATGGCAGACAGTTTTTCTTCCATAAAGTTTTTACCCGTTCCAACAAACTCTGACATAGGGTATAGAATAAACAATGGTATTAAAGACAAAACTGTTTTAAATATTTTAATCATTCCATAATTGGCAATCAAGTAGTCGATTATTTTTAAGAACAGAAAAATCTTTTAAATATGTATGCATCTGACTTTAAAAACATTAGTGGTTTGGAAATGCTTTTTAATTTTAGAACTATTTTATACGATTTCTAAAGAAAAATTAAACTGTGCTTTGGACATCAACATGTCATAATCATGATTGGAAAAATTGAACAAAGGATGTCATAAAAGTTTTGCTCTGTGGGCGAATTATGTTGAAGTAGGATGCAAAATTGAGATTGTCTATGTAGGGAAGAAAAATTTACCCTTCCAACGAAAAGTTTTCTCAAATAAATTTAAAAAAAAAGATTGTTTGATTTTTAAAATATAATTTAATTGATTACACCCATTCTAGGGTAGAAACACAGAGATTTATCTGTTCCAGATCGTCCGCGAATTTGCACTACCCGAATAGTATAGTCCAGACATTTTGAACTGATTAATAAGAAAAAAGGGTAAGTGAATCAAAACTCAATGTAAACGGTTGCAAAAGAACCTAATGTAACATTGTCATTCAATTTGATACAAACATCAGAGTCTTGATAGTGTATTGGCAATGAATTACCCATTTATTTTATGAGACAGTTGTCAACACATGAAACAAAATCGTAAAAGCAAACAACTGCTAAAACATGGGAAAATTATTCAAACGTAATCAAACCAATAATTAAAATTTTAAATGAGAGGGATGAAATAGTTATAAAGAAAAAGACGATTTTTCTGACTGTATCGTTTTTCTTGACAACAACGATTCCATCTACGACTATAATTTGAATTGTCAATTAGCAAATGGTGGACATGTAACAAATATCGATGCCTCTGTTCCTACGATTTTATAATACAGGTTTATGTTAATATTTGATTGGTCACACACAAAAACGAATCAAGACAATGAACTTTCGAAATAACAAAAAGAAATTTGCTGCAATATCGTTTTATTTTACTTTCGTTTGGATAATGTTCTGTCATTAAATAATCCTACGTTCAGTGAGCATCTCGTAAAATATAGAATTTAAGAGACCATAGACACACAAAAAATTGGTTCATATTTAAATTTATTATTTTAAATTGACCAAGAGGGTAAACATGTATCTAAGATTAACGACAAACGGATTGACTACAACTTTCCTATTATAACTTCCCAGATACATGTGGTAATATTTCTCCTTCCCTTACCAAAGTGGTTTACGTGTAGAAGATTGTTCGATACTACAGTGCTTGTTTCAAGGATCTGAATTTTATGAATACGGGATTGGTGTTGTCGCGAAAATATGTCCAATCAAGGTTTAAATCGTCTATTCGTAGATTTTTGGTCGCAATCATGAATCTCATATGTAGTTATCTTTTGATGTAATGTCTAATAACTCATTTTAGAGTGGCTTTTCTGAATTTTAATTGTACTTGTGAAAAGCTCTAAAA
Source organism: Geukensia granosissima (assembly GCA_032357055.1). Lineage (NCBI taxonomy): Eukaryota > Metazoa > Mollusca > Bivalvia > Mytilida > Mytilidae > Geukensia > Geukensia granosissima. Next base: position 2,998 of record JAULBM010342802.1, read on the forward strand.
GCCGTGTATGCGTAAAATAATACTGCTGGTATTTTGTACCACAGAAGTGAGACTCAAAAAAAAATATTGTCTTGTATATTTTCTGTTGATCTATATGGTATCAGTGTTTTTCAACCAGTCGTGGATCTGTTACTGGTATTTGCACCGGTATTTCAACAATAAGCTGTCATCACTCCGGAAATTTTTCGGTCGCCATCATGATTTGGTTGACCGGTACGAAATATCCATTTCATAAAAGACAATGGATAACTTCCCGCTGTCGTGTTTACAAATATATTCCTATACAGATTGTTACTAACAGCGATCGTGACTATACACCGGCTTTGTGTACTTAGTAACGGATGCCACAAGTGGAACAGGATTTACTTACTCTTTCTGAGCACCTGAATTCACCCTTGTTTTTGTTTGGTTCGTGTTACTTCAGCTTTAGTTTTCAGTGTATTGTTGTGTGTTCTATGCCTTTCCTTTCATTTTTTTGCCATGGTCTTTTTGTCAACATGTACTTGTTCCTCGTAAAAGAATTTCCAAAGGAACTTTTCTTATAGATTATTTCATTAAATTTTTTCTTTAAGGATGTATTATATAAGTTGTATTCCGTCAGGAACAAATATTACAATAAAAGTTCCCGAGAAACTAATATAATATTGTATTTCTTCTTTGTGAATTCCTTAGATCTCTGATTTTTACATTACAATAAGGACTTCACGAAAAAGCAAGACAGGGGGCCTTTCTAGAGCACCTGATGTCACTCCTGTTTTGTAAAGTAGTTCGTGGTTTCCAAGTTTTTGGTCCTTTTGTTTTCGTTTTATCTTTTAGTTCGTTTTATATTAGTCTTGTCTCTTTGGACTGTGTACTTTTGATCTCTCACATGGGTATTCTACATTGGACTTATCAGATTGACGTTAACCTGGATATGAGTTTAAGGACTTAACTAATATCGCGCGAGTCAGGGCATGCTTACTTTCTGTATCACTTGGTCCTACTCCTTGTTTTATTGAAGGTTGGTAAAATTATATTTTCAAATTGGACAAGAGTTGGCACTATTCCGAATTTGATCTCCCTTTTTGACACTAATTTAGATTTTAAGAGTGCATGACGGGTGTTGCGCGATACAGGGGATGCTCATCCGTCCCAAGCAGCTGATCCTTATTCCGTTTTATTAAAGAGTTCTTGGGGTTGTAACCTTGGTTCTTTTTGTTTTCGTTATCTTTTAGTTTTGTTTCGAATTTGTCTTGTCTCTTTGGACTATGTATTTTTGATCTTTCACACATGGGTTTTTGCGCTTGACACGATTGCAAGGCAGAGCATCTGATATTGGAAAGTGTCTACACAACATTAATAAACTAGTATATTGTACTCATGAACAAACGATGAAAATTGAATAAAATAAAACACTTGCCAGCACATCCGTAGTACATTTCCTTTGTTTTGAAAATGATATCTGTTTTCCCAATTAAACAATGAATAGAAATGTTTCCACCACAATATTCAGATTTCATATCAGTAGCGATTTCAATCGTCGTACTGTAGAATAATCCGTATACAGTTGCAGTCATATTTTTTTCAATATCCAATATTTGTTCCTGCAAGTAAATAGACATTTATTATTTCTACATTAAGATGGGTTAATAGATAAGTTGTCACCGATTTATATGATATAACAACAAAAACAGAAGATTTTTTAAAAATCCAAAGTCACTGAGCGCAGACTGGGACTCTTTTGGTTTTGTACTCAAAATTCTATTCTGACAGACAAAAGTGAGTTTGCTTAACAAAATTGAGTAAAGATTAACAAAGTGTAAACCGTACACTATAAATTTTAAATATTGTCGTACAAAATATTTTTTTAACTTTTCTCATGCAAAATTCATTTTTGTTTCGCAGAATTTACTTTTATTACCTATCAGAAATCTGGGAAACAAAAGTCAATTTTGTATGTAAATCAGCCTAGTTTGGATTCTGTGAACTAATTGCAAAACTGAGAAATATCCTGACAAACTAAGATTTTGTTAAAAAAAAATCAATTTTGTGTTTATAAAATTGAATTTTATCTGAACTAAATGATTTCACTTCTCGTTACTGTTATTTGTCATACAATCATTTTCAATGGACAAAAGTCATTTTTGTTACGACAGAATTCATTTTTGTCAATTATATATGCAAATGTTTGACCTACGCTTGCTAGCTGCCTGCCGATTGTTTCATTGTGATTTAAACACTTGATTGCTACTATTTGGTAAAAGTCATTTGAGATCAGAATCATCAAGATAAAGGAAAACCAAACGTCATTAAGTAATACATTTTACGAAGGTATGCCATTTAAAGAATATTTTCGCAGTTTGTTTAAAAAATTTCAATTCCGATTCTTTGTTCAGTAATCGATATCAAATCCCCCTCCCCTCCTGTAACTAATGATACAGCTGCTGGGAAAGCTACAAATCATGGAGTTGAGAACAGCCGAAGTCCTTGTATAAGATCAGGTATATCTTTTTGCTCGAGCCTCGTGGTTGCTACATGCAATGAAAAGCCTTCTTGCGTTTATATTTGCATGTATACATATTTGACGAAATTTAAGATAGAATTTTGTTTACAATAATGAATCTTGTTTACAAAAATGACTTTTGTCATTACAAAATTTAAGTTTTTATTAAATAAATTTGTAAAACATAGTTTTGTACGACAAAAATCATAAATTTATCACGGAATTAAATTTTGTGTACACAAAATTGATTTTGATTACAAAAGAATCAAGTCCCAGTCGGCGGCCGTAACAACAATAAGTAGGAATATTACGTGGCTTTTCTCCAATAATATAAAATGGCATACCCAATGAAAAATTCAAGTAGTAATATGTCTAGTAGATAGAAAATCGTAAATTTAAATGCTGAAATAAAATAGTTTTGGATAAAAATCTGAAACGTATTTTATGTATATATCATATTATACAGTTATTTAATAGCTATTTTCCGAAATCACATTAAATAACTATTTTATTATTCCGAAAGCAACTAAGGCAACTTTTCGATATTATTTAAATGTAGAGGAAATGCCCACTTTAGTATCCTCTGTGTTGGAATGTTCGAATGTCTTTAGTGATGTCACCGGTAAATAGTCGTCGGAACTATTAACCGGTTAATAGTTTTTGAAAAGTTCTATTTACTAGAAAATTCAAATCAATGGAAAAATAGTTATTGTATCTTTATAACATTAAGTATAATAAATATACATTATTCTTTAATATTTAATCACTTACTTCAAAGGTCAAATAACATTCGGGTAGTGGATACACCTTTTCTAGTATGACTGTGGCAAACACTTTCTCTGATGTATAATGGATTTCTGTTTTGACATCTTTAATTTTTGGAATCACTAAATCAAAAATGAACAATTTTTAAAATCTTGCGTAAACAAAACTTTCGACTCATGAAACAAATCGAGGATATGAACAGACACAATCGACTAAATCAAATTGATGATGTAAACTTTTTCGAACAGTTTTACAAGTTATTATGTAAAATTAAGGTAAAATAATATGTATTTAAAATCATGTCAGACAACTGGGCTGGTGAATACACTCAGGGACTCGAGGGCAATACGGTTATATAGATCTGTAAACGTTTTACCTCTATTTGACAGTGAATTCTTTAATTTATATCATTTTATAATTATCTGATCAGAATTTTAAAAAATCACCATTCTAAGAATTCAAAATCCAGTTCTGGTGTTTTACGCGAGTTCTAGAATTGTTCATGTGATTGTCCATGTCGTTTTTGCACAACTTCGAGTTGTTCGACTTTTACATATCTAAAATTATGACGGGGTTAATCGTGTTTGCGAGTACTTAACCCCTTACCTGTGACAGTGGTTTGACAAACGACATTAGACATAAACAGGTAGCTATTTGTTTTGAGATTTGTGTCTATAAAAATAAAACTTCATTCTTGATGAAGACACATTAAGCTTAGATTTTTCTCAATATCTTATTTAGATGTACTTCGGTCACTTACACATATAACCTAAATAATATTTTATGTATGTTAAAACATGAATTAAACTCCATTGGTTATTTTATGAAGAAAAAAATGTTGTTAAACTTGCAATTTGACTATACCTACACTGAAAGTCTTTATTGTTGATTTCAAGTGTTTTCTTAAAGGTATAAAATCCGTAGACGCATGTATACACGTAATTTAAATCCGCTTCATTGAATGACTTGATAACCAAATAAATTCCATCTTTCCTTTCTTTTTGTTGATATTTTGCAGGATAAAAAGAGGTGTTACGGTGAACAATAACGTCGACATCTTTCATCCATGATGTTTGGCGTTGACAGCAGGTTTCTATATTTGATATATCACAGAATAAAACGCCATCCTCACCAAAGGTTATTGGAGGGTCTTTAATAATCCATTCAACTGTAAATTAATATTGAAAACAATATTGGATGAAACCTAACTTTACATCACTCTCGCAAAAGATACATACGACATTTCATACCACACACACAACATTATGAAAATTTTCCAACTGAATTGTAAGCTTTCCTTATTGCTAGATTTTTATCTAAGTCCAGAACAGAATACCCATGTGAGAGATCAAAAGTGCACAGTCCAAATAGACAAGACAAATTTGAAACAAACTAAAAGGAACAAAGGCTTGAAATACAGGAACTCCTTACAAAACAGGAGTGGCGGCATCCCCTGTCTTCCGCGCAACACCCGTCGTGGAATCCTTAAACTCTAATCCGGGTAAACGTCCACCCGAGAAAAGGTCAACTTATTTTTGTATTGCCGGTAACAGGTCTATAACTAGAGTTGAGATGCACTGATACCATCTTCAGAAAATCCTGATTCTTGGGACCGACACGAGAGTATCGAATCAACCCCATAGGCAAGGGAAGCAGGAATATTGCCACATAAATATTGGAAGTTTACAATAGGAAATTTTGAAGTTAGCAATTTGTAGATTTTTAAGTGACAAGTTTTTGTGGCAATATACTTAAACAACCAACCATAAGCAAAAACAAAGTATTCTTACTCGATTTACTAATATATTAAAAATATCGCATAGATTTTTTTCGTTTTGTTTCTACTAAACGCTAAATTCATCAAGATTAAATTGGGTCTCATCTTGTTCATTTCTGGTGATGTGGGAAATAGTTATAACCCTCTGAATACATGGCCCATATGAATAGATATTCTGGAAGTCAAAATGTTATTTTTAGATAGGGGGTTAACCTTGGGTAACGGCATTTTACTACAAGGCTTTAAACTTCCTGTGGTTTTTAGACAATGTACAGCATTCCCATACATTTCAGGCTATATACGATTTCGGCAACTTAAAGTAAAATGGCTAGGCAAATTTGAAAAATGAGAAATTTGGTTGAAATGTTAAGCAACTTATTTAGTATGTTCACACTTTTTTTCTACAATTTTGTAAGCTTTGTCCTAAAACTCAAAGGTTTTTTTCTTTATAAAAATAATATCTGATCTTTGAAACATTTATGTTTTTAGTCCCTATGTCTTTTATTTTTCTTATTCCACTTTGCACAAAATTTAAACTCTAAAAATGGTGTTAAGGCTCTAAACATTTTCCTAAACACTATTGATGAAACAGATTTTTTATATGTTTGGAAATCTAAACATGTCAAATTACTAAACATGTTTAGAAAAGTGTTAAAGTGTTTAGATGCAAGTGTTTTGATTTATAACAGGTTTCAGATCTAAACATGTATCCTCAGGCTAAACATGTTTGTTCTATCATCTGTAGATGAAACCCAGTCTTTTACAAGCTGTAGACATAATTTGTGGAAATGTTTATGTGAAATGCTAAAATTGACAAGTAGATACTAAACTCCAACATTCTTGCAAGATAGGAAGTTTCCAACAAATTGGCCCACCAACTAAGCAGTTCTTACTGAATTGAAATCAAACGAAAGAATATTGGTCGTATTTACTAGCATGGATATTTTTAATAATACAGAACAAAAATATGATTATCTCTTTATCAAAATGTATGATTATAACATCAGTTTTAATCAAATGACATGCATGATGAACAAATTAGTGTTAAACTTTAAAAGATATATCACACTGGTTAATAAATTCTATTCTCAGATGATATATTTGACAGAGGTCGCGTATTATAAACAAGGCGCAAAATCCTGTAATTTACAATGAACAAAACATATCAGATATATATATTAGAATTAAAGGTTTTTGTGTTGTATCAAACAAGAATATTTGAAAACAAAAGAATGATAGATGCAAAAAGGAGTTTTAACAAATGTTGATACAAGTATTCCAACTAGTTGTGCAAGTGGCAACTTCACCAAAAAATGATGTGCTGGCCTTCTTGCACCAGTTGAGCAAGTGGCAGCGTCATCAAAAAATTGATGTGCTGGCCTTCTTGTACTAATTATGCAAGTGGCAGCTTCACCAAATATTGATGTGTTGATCTTCCTGCACTAGATGTGGCAGTTGTACCAAAATATTAGTGTACCAACCTTCCTGAACTATGATCTCTTATGGTTCAAAATGTTTATTATAACTACCTAACGTAAAATTTCTGCCAAAAAACATTCAAAATTCATGCATCTATTGGTAGATTATCGTAACCTATCTGCAGCGTTATACAAAAATTTAAATGGACATTAATGTTCAGTGAGAATTTGCATGTTCTATAAAATGTTGTTGCAAATGATACTGTTTGTTAAGTGATGTCCTATACATAAAAGCAGTTGTCAAACAGATCACAGCATTTGCCACAGATGTCACAACCTCAACATTATGTCCTTCTCCAATGATATAGCAATTTTCTACTGTTTCATCATCATTTTTCATAACAAGTGGTCTGGGATTTTCGGTTTTCTTTGAGATAAGTGTCAAACACTGGGCTGAAATTTAAAATGTAAAAATTTTAAAAAAACATTGTTTACTTCATCTTCAATTTGGACCTACACACAAGTGCATTGTGAATAGCAGGGTTTTTGTCAAAACTACCAATACATAATAAGTAATATTTAAATATATATATAACAGCTTAATAGTATTTTTGTTATCGAGTTTAACTATTTCGATTTATTCTCTTTTTTTGGTGTCATGATTAAGTTTTAGTATTTTTAAATACTATTCTAAATTTAACTTACTGCTATATAGGTAATTTTTTCTACCCAATCATTACCTGAAGATACGATTAGCTAAGAGGAAAAATTACCAATATAGTACAAACAGACTTGCAAATCAACAAAAATAATGTCGAATGTCAATGGCCTTAATTTCTAAACTTTGCTAAAAGAAAATATAAGTATATTGCATCATTTAAAAAAAGCTAGATGGCCTTTGCCTTTGCAGAGTTATTGAGCTCCTCAGAGAGAAATTATATTGATGTCATATAATATCTGTATTTGTCCTGCTATAGATGGAAGAAAATCTACATCTGTCTCGTTTTCATTATGAAAAAAATGTGCCCTTTTAGTCAGTTTTTTTCTTAAAACTGGAATGAGGATTTTTTCATTTTGGTCAAACAATGATGAGTGAAATTATCTGAATTTTTCCCAAGAAATAAGAGAATGCATCGACCGTTTGACATTTTATTTCCATTAGTGTCTTAGATTTTTTTGCCCACAAAGGGAGAAAATTTGTATTATTACATCTGACAATTTTTCTACATTTATAAAAGCTTGCTAGTATAACAAAGTATGTGTACATGAGCTACTGGTACTTAACACGGTTTCGCCTGACATATTATCAAGTTAACTTAGGACAATGTTCCAGTTACAATTTCTGTGGTGATGGGAATGGGACTGGTAAGTAAATGGGGGGGGAGGGTAAATGAGCAGGAATATTTATCCATGCATCATAGTTAAAACATTCTTATTAGCCTTTTTAACATGTTACATAATATTCGTACTTCGTTAACTCAAGACGTTTATTGTGCAATTTTTAATAAAATGTTTGAACCGGTTGAATCAGTCCATAACTTAATTATTTTCAATAAACTAGGTAAAACATCACAGTAAATTTACACCTTTAATTGGCTTACTTTTTGCACGTTTATGTAGAAATGTTGAACTTACCTTTATTTTGGCCTCTTCTTTTGATCTCTATCCTCACTCTTTGTTTAACTGACCGCGAAAGCACGCGCCTCGTTTTGAAATCAGTTTAGATGTTATCTGTTGCTATGTATATAATATCTGAACATGTGATGGAGAATTAAAATATCTTTTTTCGTTTGTTGGTTTTGAATAGAGACAAATTTTGACCAGGATAAAATTTAGGGAAGTTACTGATTTATAAATCTGGAACATCGAAACAGCCTGTTAGAAATTTTTTTGCCATTAAATTTTAGTCAAATTTACTTAACCACCATTTCGCAATTGAGCTCCACGTTTTCAGTGCGAAATATTTTAACATCTATTTGTGACTTTGAAGATTCAGTTAACCATCCCAAACCCACCCTTATCAGTAACCAGACAGCGAACATCGCATATAACTTGATTCACCTGTCCGTTCAACATGAATGCCCATATTAGATTGTTATTTTTTATACTCTCGGATGCCCCTTGTTTAATCTGTGATGACATCATGAATTATAAATGGTCCTTTTAAGCGTAAGGTCTCTTGATTTCCAAATTTCCATACATGCTTTTATCTTTTCAAATTTTTCAATCCAACTTGAATCAACATCTACATTATGGTCATGCATCGCCCCATAAGCATTAATTTAGCCATTTGACCAGTAAATTTTGTAATATAACGGGGTTTATTTTTACAACGCCCAAAGTATAGCCACTGAATTTATTTTAACTCCTGAAGCACGTTCATAAATTCCTAATACTTTTTAGGTTTCTGATATAATTTCGTCGGTTCTGTTAAAGAATTGGGACACTAAGGAAAGATATTTAATTTAGCTGCGATGTTTTCATTTATTTGGTGTGGTAGTCTGATACCTTGAATATAAGATTTACCGCCACAGGTTCTGCCTGCAAAATGTAGAACATCGGCGATATAGGACAGCCTTGACGGAATAAACATAAAATATTGGCATATTACGAGATTTGAATCATTTGTTTAAATACAGATTTTGGCATTTCGTAATAACATTATTATCCAAAGTTAAAATTGCGTTTCTGTATTCCAATTCAGTTTTGTCTTTTCTTAGCTTTTTCTTAGGATCATGGTTTTAGAGTTAACAGTGACTTTCAAGATCGAGCATCTGAATCAAAGAGCTTCAGTTGATTTTTTTAACTAATCTTGTACATGTACTATAAATTTCGTTTTACCAATTTTAACATTATCATATGATTTATATCATGTATTTGGATTTTTTTTACAAACATTGTCAATGTTGCATGCGGAAATATAGAATCTTACATTGTAAGCCGTTGTTTATCATATTTCTGCAGTCGAGATAGTTAAACCTTAAAATTCCGAGGTTTACCGAGAAATTTTATGGTTTAACTATCGAGACTGTAGAAATATGATAATCAACGGCTTATAATGTAAGAT
>JAULBM010342813.1:0-12504 GCA_032357055.1 Geukensia granosissima
TTTGAAGAGGGGCGATATTTAGGCCCCTTTCGCAAAAAGTTTATAACCTCTCGGTCCTCAACGATGTTAAGGTCTCCAGTAACAATATGGCCACAAGGTCCATATCTAAATTTGGATATGTCACAGTCTCATGTTTGCTGTGTTTTTGACCTCATTTTCCAACAATGAGGGTAGATAGAGGTTTTCAAGCTTTGGTAAGTTTCTCAGTAATTACTCATGTAACACCATCAATATTTGGTGTTCTACATGTAATTCATTCTTAAGTCAGTGTATGTGTACATGTCATTTGGCCATATACCATTTGTTCTAGAACCTTTTCGTGGTCAAGTGGTTAGAGCTGGGTTTTGTTCTTTGATCTGTTTGTCAGTAAAATTATAATGTACCCAAATTAAACATATTTTAACAGTATTTAAAGTATGAATATAACAAGAAATTCACAACATTTTGACTATCTTCCTGTTTTTGGCTCCTAGTGTGTCTGATTACACTGATCTTCCTGTTTTTGGCTCCTAGTGTGTCTGATGAAGGTTAATCCAGAAAAACACTTTACGACCAGTTAAATTTTGAATACTTTTGATGAATGTATGTGGGATGTTGAATGTGGTTTTCTTGCTTATATTCCATATTCACTCTTTAAAATGTCATGAATTTTTCATATCGCTTCAGAAGTCGGGTTCATTGGTACAAAAATCTTTTTGTTCCAGTATGATGAAAATTCAACTACCGGTACATATGATCTCTGAGACACTTAAACATTTGCCTTTGACATGTGTTAGTCAAATATATACCAAGAGTATATATTTTTTAAATAAAAACATCTGGTTGTCTCATGTTTAAAAAAGGAGACTAAGAAACTAAATTCAAACAAAAAAACAGAAGTGAAATTCTGTGAAAGTTTGAGAAACTTCACCAGCTGTGGAGTTTAACATACCAAACCCTCTGTCTGTAATGTATCAGGATGTAGACTTGTCCATGATATTCATACCTTAAACTTACATATGTCAACATTTATTGATTAAATATTATTTTTTGATGTTTTATTATGTTTATAGGTTCTTAGATTCTAGACTTCTAGCCACATGCTCAGATGATAATAATGTTGCATTATGGGATATCAGATACTTAAAAACTCCAATGCATGTTCTATGTGGACACACAAACTGGGTTAAAAATATCGAGTATGCATCTGATTGTGGGAAACTTGTCACATCTGGTTTTGATGGAAACATTTTTACCTGGGATATAAATAGGTATGATTGTAGTATTAAGAAGTATCCTTTCCATTGAATTGTACAAGGTTCTCAGAACCCTTACTCTAACATCCACTATAAAGTAATGAAATAGCACATGTACCATTATAATTAATATTCTATTAGGACAAAATCTGCTGTCATGCCAGCATAAGACACAATGTGATTGGTCGGAATAAGCATGTGACAAAGGTTATACAGACATGACACTAAACAGACGTGTTAGACCCTATGGGGAAAATAAATAAACAGAAGAAGAACTACATAGGGTCAAATTTAATTAGACTGGTCTACCGTAATCTAATTTTTGTACACCCTAATTTTTTTACACTTTTCAAATTTCAGAGATTTTAAATTTTTTTAAAAATTCAAATTTTTCAACACTGCAGTAAAATCGCTAAAAAATTTTCGAGATCGATGTTTTGGGGTCACAAAAATACCTATTTAATGTTAAATGAAGATGTAAAAACTCAGCTTGGTGACTGACATGTTAATAATAACTGTTGTATGGCTTTTTAATTCCTTTAATCTGTTAATTAGTCCTTTGAAGTACCACAGGTAAAAATAAATGACTCCTATGATCGCAGGGGCTCGTTTAGAGTGATTTGATGGGTTATACTATCAGTGGACATTACTTACAATGACCATGAGTAGTTAATGAATTTTCGTATTCCAATTGATGTTATTCCGAACAGTTTTGTTTAACATCAACCGCTAACTTCTGGTAATAAAAACAACAGTGAAAACAAAATAATTTCATTAAAAAACATTGAATCAAAGTATGATACTGTTTTCTGTCACAATATGGAAGCAGATATTCCTACATTCTGTACCATTTACTTGCAGACTCTGCTTATTGACTAGAATCCGATGCTTTTAAACAAAATACATACCGATCAGAGTCATCTGGTCTGCAACCTGAGGAAACTTTTTTAAAATTCTAATTTTTAAATATTTTTGCAAAATCCAATAAAATTCAGTGTTGAAAAATTAGACTGATTATGGTATGCTTAGCACACATAAAAACATATAATAATTATTAAACCTGTGTAAACCAAACACCTGTCTTATAAAAGATGTTTGTACTAGACAGGTTTCATTGTATATAATTGTAATTTTATTTTTTTCATGTATTCTTTTTCAGTTATTGTGATGGTGCTATTCAAGGACAAAAAGTGTTCACTCATAAAATGTTAATGAGATCAAAGCTATCGCCAGATGGTAGTAAACTCATTGTGTCAACACAGGAAGGCAAAATTATCATGATTAGTAACCTTGACCTTTCTTGTTTGGCAGAAGACATGAAAGAATTTTTACCTCATAGATTTTTAACAAGAAGACATCAGCAAAGAGACAGTAATTCAATGAATCGGAAAAGGAGGAATTATTTTGAAATAATAAATGATTGGCCATGTGGCAATTGTGCTGGTGATATTGCATCCATACAGGTAAATTGAGGGAATTTGTTACAAGTAAATAAAGAGATTTAATTGATAGGGTAAATCAATTTGGGAAAGGATTATTAAATGTTAGACAACTCTTTGTGGTATTTTCCAGTATATTTTTTTAATTTCCATATCTGGTGGGGTCTAAATACATTTGAGTTCAATTTTTTTCTTCAAATGTTGACCATAGCAAATATGGTACATGAGCTTCCTACTAAAATGTGCATCCGAGCAACACTTAGAGTGTTGCAAAGGTCTTAAGAAAATTGATTCATTCTGGAATTTTATTAAATTATATTAATTGGGAATTTTATAATATATCTTTTGATATTATTTTCAGTATTATCACTGGTTAATTTTTTTCCTTTGGTCTTACTTGCTAAACAATTCTATTACCAGGCAACTACACTTATATAAAAAAATATCATTGATTTGGTTGTTCTTTAATGTCATAAGATGATGATATCACTGACATTATATTGCAATCATGGTCGTCTCAACTGGATCTCTCATCTGTCTAATTTGATTACCTCTGGTGACGTAAGGCTAAGTTTAGTGACATTGTCATCCAGAAAAGCCTACTGAGCTTGTTTTCAGTATACTGTGAGCAATTAAGAATTACCTCTCTTTTCCTTGTTATTGATTTAAGAAATAATACATGGAGTTGGTAAGTTTGTTGGAGATTTTAATCAAGGTAACATAATCATCATAAAATTTTACCCAGTGAAAATGAAGAGTATAATTTATGGAGATTAACTATATTTAAATCAAAAACAAACTTTGCCATTCCAATAACCTCCCACTCACAATTCTGGTTTATGTATTATAAACTCTATCATGGGGACTTTGGTGAGAATCAAGTAACAGTGAAAGCATACACAGGTGAAATTGACATGGCGACATCATTGGACCATAACCGCTGCAAGTCAGAAGTTATTGGAGATTTTCCTATGGGTAAATCTTGTTGACGTTTTCAGGACCCTATAGTAGAATTTGATATAATTATTATACAGGTAGTACTTTAAGATTATGCTCTCATTATGATTTTATTGTGTGTCTTTGTTGTTTTATTTTATTTTTACCTTTAACCATGAGGAAAGTGGGAGTGTTTAGTTCAGACAAAAACTAGTGTAACCATGCCACATGTCATTTATCTCCTCTTTGCAAAGTGTCAAATTAATAATATTATGCAGTCATCCTTTTTAACTGTTCTTGCATTATCTTGATAGTACTTTATCCAAGTTAACGTGCACAAAAAATAATATAATAGTAAAAATGTCAGGCACAATGAAAAAATTCATAATAACCATAAATGACGATGGTCGTTAAGGCCCATTTTTGACCCAAGAATTTGGCTAAAAAATGAAAATGGGCTAATATCTATTATTTTATATTTTTTGTATTGAATAATGTCTATAAAAAGAAAATCTAACAGAGTTTGTAGTTTAAATTTTTTATATATCAAAAGATTCAAGTGATAAAAAGATGAACAGAGGTTATTATAAATTTTTAAAAATTACTTTTACATTTTTTCTGTTTAAAAATTCTTGTTGAAATTATATCTTATTTTAAAATTCCATTAATTACAACTTTTTATTTTATATTTTTATATTTTTCTAATTTGAAAACTTTTGTTGAAATAGATGTTGTTTATAATTTTACATATTAGATTGTTTATTTTCTTGAGACTCCAATTTTTGAACTCTAATATTAATGATTATTCTTTACCCTTTAATGGGCCCCATAATAATTACTAAAACAACAATACTGTAATATGTGATTATAAGAAAGTTGACGTTCAGAGAACACACCGTAGATTCATGAAAAAGAATCCACACGTTTATGAATAGGCTGACGTCACAACAATGGTTATTAAATTCCACATATCATATAAAATAGACTTAATGAAAGTAGCATAATAAAAACACAAAAATTGGATTAATAAGGATGTATAGATAAATAGATAAGGATGATAATTTTCAAAAATTAAAAATTTTTTCAATTATTTTTGGTAAATGCAATGAAAATAAATGTATTTAAATATTAGTGCTAAATTAAACGTGCAGACCTATTTCGTTTCATTTCTGGTTTAGTACAATGAATCAGAAAAAGCTTAAAACACAACCAAAAGTTTTGAGAGAAAAACATAACCAAAGCAATCCGAACTAAAACAACTGCCTAAACAGATCCGGAGATATCTGCAATGACAAACCAATATTATTTTTTTAATTTTAAAATTAACTTGAAAGCTGTCAATGCATTTTACTAAGAAAAACAAATTTGAGTGCTGGCTACAGAGCTTGTGATATTCTTAGGGACAAACATTCTTCTGGCACCCTTGTCATTCCTGGTGTGGGGATAATTAATTCAGATGTCATTGTTTGATTTACACATTCAACTCCACTATTGCATTTTAATACCAAATAAACGGAAACCAATACTTAGAAGAGCGTTTAAAATATAGGTTATCCTCATTTTAAAAACCGAAAACCCCACCTTTGAAAGGGATATTCTATCACAATGTTGAAATAAAGAGTTGAAAATGGACATAATAGAAGTAATTTCAGCTCGATTCAAACATTATATGCATTTAAAACTTTTAACCTCCAAGTCTTAGACATTTGATATTCTTGGTTCTTGGTGTAGATTTGAGTGTTGGGACTGATGATGCTTGATACTGTTTTTGAAAAAAGAAGTGTTTTTGTCTTCAGGTAGTGATCCTTAATTAAATACTAGAAATAAAGAACTCGTGGTTTGGGATTAGAAGTAACTGAACATCTGACCAAACCACCTATTATACCTTATAAAATACAAGTTGTCAAGATTTGGAATAGCACTTCTTTAATATAGATATTTAAAGGGAAAGTCGCTTGTACTTTAATAAACAATGAACGGTTTCTGAAATCCAATGAATTATGACACAACTGGTGAGACTGAATGTCTGTTTCCATCTATTTGTACAAGTGACATTTTTGTTCTATTTACAAAATAAACACCACTTGCATTTTTATTCATCGAACACCAAAATAAATCAAGCTATATTACATCAAACCCTTTTGTTAAAAAGTCATTGAAATTGTATCAAATTCTTGTACTTTTATTATTACTTGATTGATTATTGGTTTATTGCTTATAGAACATCTCCTATTTCTAATTTCGCAAAAGGTTATACACTCTTTGGTTGTATTGGTACGCAACTTAGTTACTTACGCAAGCGAATGCTTGATAAATCTAGACTAAGTCATGTATTTACGTTACAGTTTATCATTGGCATAAGTCATATTTAATGACATTTATTTATTTACATTTCGGGTTGTAGTAAGCACAATTTTGAGGATTAAAAATGCTCTATACACCGGCTTTGACTAGCGAGTAACATGACGGGTACCACTAGTGGAGCAGGAGTTGCTTACCCTTCCGGAGCACCTGAACTCACCTGGTTTTTGTATAGGGTTCGTGTTACTCCAGCTTTAGTTTTCAGTATAGTGTTTTGTGTTCTATGTTTGTCTTT
The DNA here is from genome assembly GCA_032357055.1 of Geukensia granosissima. Classification (NCBI taxonomy): domain Eukaryota; kingdom Metazoa; phylum Mollusca; class Bivalvia; order Mytilida; family Mytilidae; genus Geukensia; species Geukensia granosissima. The sequence goes on from JAULBM010342813.1 coordinate 6,207, forward strand.
CGTTTCATTTTGTTGGCCATGGTCTTGTTTGTCTTCCGACTTAACGATTTCTGTCTGCCCGTTTGATATCTTCGAATTCCTGTTGATGATCTATAGACAATTGTCGTCATTTTGGTATTTAAAATCACAGACATCAAACAGAAGAGTTTGTACTCTGTTTTCCCGTAGTTGGGGAGCAGCCTTTCTCACATTGACCCATATCTTTTCGTTTCCAAAGCATAAAATATTTTTATACAATTTCATGTTGATATCAGTTTTTATTTCATCATTACTGTCTTGTATAGACGGGCCACAAACTCGTCTATTGTCCCTTTGCTGGTTTAATATGGATAAGTGAACAACATAACCCAGTTGTTTCTATGTTATGTTGTCTTTAGTTGGATATTGGTGATATATTGAAACAACTTTGTTATTATTAGGCTCGCTAGCGACCAAAAACTAACCAAGTAAAACAACGTTACAGAAAACCAACACACAGTGAGAAATATATCAGACTATTTCCCCATATTCAGTTTATTCATGGCTAATGGTACACTGATTATATCGGCTATGCTAAAAAAACTACCTGTACACAAATAAAATTTAATACGATATAAGCACGTCAAAGTTAAAACAGAAATAAAAAAAGTTTGAAATGTTTGAAAGCTCAATAAATTTAACAGGTACAATATCAATAAAACAGCATAGTTAATTAATGCCTATAAATTATCTGTATATTAATTTTATTTGCGTTAGTATACTTCAATGAGTAACTATCATAGTTATCTATATTGCACACTTTATGGTAATCTAGCACGACACCTGCCTACCCATTCCTGCTAATATTCTGATACTGCTTGTGATATATGGTGAGGCTTGCATATTTTTGTAAGCAACAGATATGTAAAAATGTAATATTATTAAGCAAACATATAGATGATGTTATTTACCACGATTTTGGCGATATTTCTACTGGCGGACTGTAAGTCCCCGGGGTATCACCAGCATATTTGTCACGAATTTGAATGTATAGTTTTTACTGTTGATGTTTTGTTCTGACAAAAAACAAGACTGAAGCAACATTAATGTTTATACAATAATATTGTGTGTAGTATGCCAAAATATGTCGCAAGGTTCGAAGACATAATGACCGACCCGGTGGGGAGTCCATTATGCCTTCTAACCTTGGAACATATTTTGGCAAATTACATTGATTACACAATAGTATTGTTATTATTACTCTGAATGTTTTCTTCGTTGTCAACCAAAGTGAGAAAATCCCGCCCATTTATTATCAGATGATACAGGCATTTTACATGGATTAGCGTTTAATATGCATTCCCATTTTATATCAACACTATTTGCCCTTTGTAAAAATATGTAAAAATGGTAGAATTGAAATTCTAATAAAAGTCTCCTGCATGAAGAGTTATAATATCAAAAATGAACTGTACATATTCCAGTATAAGTCAGTGTTCAATAAGACCAGTGTAGAATACCCATGTGAGAAACCAGAAGTACACAGTCCAAAGAGAGGTCAACTTATTTTTGTATTGCCGGTAACAGGTCCATGACTAGTTGAAACGTTCTCAATACTTTTCCATAGGGATAGAAAATTATTGTAGACGACATATACTTCAATGTATAATACCTCTGATTTTAAAATTTTAAAATATCTCTGACATCAGCAACTTTCTATTCATATCCTGTTTTCATCAATCTAAGATCTAGAATAATATATAATGTGCGACACATATTTAATGTGTATAATTAACGACAATATTGTCAGTAGGTTTTCTGCTGCTTGATATTATTTAAAAAAGAACGAAGGATGGTACTGATAATTACCAAAGGTTCTATTCGGAGCTTTCAATTAAAATTGCGGACATAAAATTAGGATAATGTAATCAATGACCCGGCAACTAGATGAACTTTGCTTTATAAATCATTAAATATGTTAAAATATATCAAATTATAATTCTCATGTAAGAATTTTTTTCATTAGAATTGCTTTTCTAAATAGTGTTGATATAATACGCGAATGCATATTAAATGCTAGCCCATGTAATATAATTTAATATGTCTGTAAGCAGTTCTTTGAAAAATCACATGATAATTAATGGGCAGGGTTTTCTCTCTTTGATTGACAAAGAAATAAACATTCAGAGTAATAATAACAATAATATTATGTTTTCCGTGTGATGTGCCAAAATATGTCCCAAGGTTTGAAGGCATAAAGCACGACCCGGATATATAGTTATTTCATTATCTTTATTAATATTTGTAACCGGTATTACACAATTACTCTTTAAAAATTCTATACTTTAGGGTGGCGGAGTGGTCTAGGTAGTTGATTTAAACTCACTGTAACCTATCACCAATACGGCGTGAGGTCGCGCCTGGGTTTGTACATAAAAAACGGGTTGCGTTTAACTAGCATCGCACGTGATCAGGTTTGTCAGTTACTTGCCCAAGGTCGGTGGTTCTCTCCTGGTACTCCGGCTTCCTCCACCAGTAACTCTGACCGCCGCGATATGACTGAAATATTGTTGAAAGTGGCGTTAAACCCAATTCAAACAAACAAACAAACTTTAGGTATTTGAATCTTTCTGATAATTTTGTTAATCAAGTTCGCAGAAAATAATCCTTTGTTTTATATGGTTTAATTTACGGTATGAATGGTAAAAAGCATTCAGCACTTTTAGTTAACATGTCTTATGTTCTGGCCGCTGAATACTGCCGAATGCGTTACACATTAATCAATCAATTAATTTATCAGAATGTATAATACAAACAAGTCGCACTGTAATCAGTACTACTCCGCTGCCGCCACTTGTATTTTTTCGAAATGTTTCCAAATTTTAATTGTGATAGTATAATTTAAATGTAACTTATCCATTTTGATGAAGCTAAAAATTTAACATAAAATCATATATTATTACAAAGTTCGGACACACAATCTATGCGTTCTGAAAAGACAAAAACTCAACCACCCGAACAAGAACAGACAGGAGGTGAAGTATCAAAACTTTTATTTAAAACCTTAAACCAATAAAGGTTTAGTTGGCATGAGTTGGGGTGTGTATGATAACAACTGTATAATTAAAAGTGATATTTATTCTATAATGAATTCGTTTTTTAATATTATTCATAAAAATTGTCACTATCTATCAAAAATGCAAATTCATTTTCAAAATTCAAGAAATAATTGAAATTGTGTCCAATTCGTTTTACCGGCTTATCTGCTGAAAATTTTAACTATACCTATTACCCTTATTTGACGCTTGCGTATATGCAACCTTGATTGATATGAAACAAAAATCATTGACATCTTCACATTTGTATGCATATATTACTTTTATTATAGACGTTAACTCTATTATACCATAGTTTTAATTTTGAAGTAACAGTAAAAGCTATAGTTAAATTATAACATTAAGAGAGTTTAATGATAAACTTAACCTTTGCTTAATGATTCTATATCGTGTAACAGTCTAATAAGAGTCTTATACATATTTTGAAAACTCATTCAGATTAACTAATAAGTTTCTTATTTCAACACCAGCGTTCAGAATATTATATAATAGGGGAAACTCAATTCTACACAAATTTGTTTTTGTTACGCTAACCCGCTTTTTCGTCTTTAATATGTCAGTTAGTTTGTTCTTCATCTTACATTAAGAAAATATCTTCAATGATCGTGGCCACCGTGGACAGTTCGTATGTTTCTGGTGGGTCAATTTTGAACTTCTAGCTTGATTAAAAACACAAGTTTACCCATGTTGAATAAATAGAGTAATTTTTGGTGCGCTATATAAAAATATGTACATTTCAAGGAGTAACCTATCATTAGAAGCATTATTGGTGCGCTATATAAAAATATGTACATTTCAAGGAGTAACCTATCATTAGAAGCATTAGAATCAAGACAAATCAAGGACGCGATCCAAACATAGTTAAAGAAGTACTCAAATCCAAACAAATCTAAAAAGAAAGCCAAATAAGACGACAGGGACAACTTCTTTTCGAAGCCTTTCCGTATATATAATGTTAATTGCAATTCCTAGGCAATATTTTAAAGCAATATAATAAAATTAATCGGAGTCAAATTCGACAATATAAGTGCATTATACTCTATCATGATCCTGTCACAAGTGACGAATTGTTGGTGCATTAGGTTTATAATTCTTTGACAGTATTGTTTTATCATAGTTTACATTTTTAGAATATTATTTAAATACTAAATTCAAACAACTTTGTGATTTGAACTAATATTCCCCAAATATATATATAGTGACTGCAATTTCAAAATAAAAATTTATCAATGTAGTATAGATATCTTGAAGTTTAGTATGCTAAACTTGCGCATTTCAAGAAGTAAGTTACATTTGAACCAAATCACAGGAAATAGGATATCCAAACATATTAAAAGGAATAACTCATATCAAAACAAACCGAAATAGACAGCCAAATCCAGTGAAAAGGACATCTTCAATGTGCGATACAAGGATCATAAGCGTTCGTAATTCAACATTTAAATGTCTTACCAATCCATAATCAATTTTAACTGTTGTTATTGATTTATCCAAAATTCCAGTTCCAAATAAACTACTAGTTTACGACGATTGTCATACAACTCTCTCGTTACGACGCCATAGAAGAGTGCGGCCCCAACACTTTATACGACGCATCTGCTGCACATCGTTTAAAAAGATATTTGTTCTCTCTTCGTATGGTTTTTATCTTAGTCGTTGTATGGAAGGAGTTATTTCTATTGATGAAATTGCACTTAAAATACAGATGTCTTTGGGTATAAACTTAACAGATTTTTGACTTTTTATTACCTGATATTCACAGCAATAGGAAAACCTTACAGTCATATCCAAGCTTTTCTTTGTGAGGATCGAAGTCACTGGGAATGAAAAACCGTAACATTCATGACGAATTTATTAGTGATCTGAAAAATAACATCATAATGATCATATGGCAGTCGGTCCTCATTGCAACCAATGATATGATATTATGATTTAAGTGAAAACCGTCATTTCTTTCTTTTTGATTCAAAAAATATTGTTTTTAGACAAAAATATAAGTAATAAAACATTTCATATACAAGGAATGTCTATTCAGACCAACTCATAATGAACTATGTTATAATGGACATTTCTAAATCTTCTAAAATGCAAAAAATCCAAAATACACAATTTTAATTTATAATTGATTTATAGAAGTTTGTGAGGATTTATGTCTTGATTTTGTTATTCTTCATCTTTGGAAATAGATCAACTGTCTTGTAGAGATCACAGGAATGTGCGTAACATAAAACTGTCGAAGATTTAGAGTTTATATTTTCTCTCTTGCCAAACAGGAATCTAATTTGAAGGACCGCCCTTGAAAATTCAATTATCAAACTTTATTTCAAACCAATCTTTACTCAGTCTTTTACACATTTAAAATTCAAAACAAAGAAGACTTTAATTAATATCTTACCATGGCAAAAGGGAGGTAACTGTTGATGTAATGTTGATCTTCGAGTGATGCATATTACAGGTCTCATTCTTTATCTTATTAAACATCTTTTTAATCCTAAATTATTTGTCTACATACTCCAATCAGTAACATTCACTTTTCAGAACTTCCTGTAATCTCTACGAACAAAGCACGATTCAAATTCGTTTTTAACAATCACTTGAAAATAATAGATTACTGCTATATATACTGTTTATAAATGAAAAACTGGCATATGTATAACGTAGCTGAATTTAATCTACATAAATTTGTCAATAAAGCTAAATATAAAACAATACGAAAACTATATAGGAAAATATAAAATTCTTCAAACATGGAACAAACAGAACGATTTAATATTACAAAATCTATATAGGACAATTTGCAAAATTACTGAAAGATACACTTCTAATTCGTAAATTTCGAAGATTACCAGTGCATTATCAAACACAACGTTAAGAATCTGTCACTTCAAAAACGTCACAAAAACGTAAAAAAACAATTTTCGAGGTTAGTACAACTTATCGCTTGTTTTATTTGTTATTGGCATTGCATATGCGAAAATGTTTCGACATCAAGAATAAAAGTAGATTTCAAAGGGGGCTTTTAATGTTGCATCGTCACACTACTGTCCTAGGTTAGGGGTAGTGTTGAGCACCCATAAAAATATTCAACTATTTCACATATTTTATTTGTCTGTCAAAAGGCCAGTGGGTTTCGTTTATGTTTCACTGTTAACCGTTTTACACTTAATAAACTGTTAACATGATAAATTGTCGATATTTATAAAAACAGAAAATGTGGCATGATT
>JAULBM010342824.1:0-12504 GCA_032357055.1 Geukensia granosissima
GACTTTATTTAGTTTGTGAGTGATTCGGCCAAGTTTACACATCAATAATTTCCTTCCAAACAGCCTTTTTTACTATATAAGAAATGAAAAAATAAAGTAAAAATCACAGAATAAGAAAATACACATATTAACTTGTCTCTACCTTACTCTGAAACCTTGAAAAATTGTCACTCTGCCACATACACAAGTAAACAATCTTATGATTTCAAGTATCAAGAATGCAAGCTGATGTTACAAAGAAAAAATAAATTTAATGTAGAATGTTTTTCATTTTAAATTTGAAGGCAACTGACACATGTTATAATAGTATTAAGGTAACAGATTGCTGGTAGAAAAAAAATGTTAATGACCTTGTTCCATATTTTATAAACTTAAAATTAATCTTAGAAAGCAAAATTGAATCTTGCAATGCACAAAAATTACATTTTCTTGCAAACAGGCTAACATTGGGTAATTGACCTTATATTTCTTTGACCCTAGACCACAGATTAGCGTATAGACTCATGATCTGGAAAGTCTTCAAAATTTTTTACATAAAATGTTCAATATCGACATTTACTTAGGGAAACTTTTTTAATCTGGAATCCAAGCAAGTCAACCAGATTATCTCCCATTAAAGTAGCAAACAGGTAGAAGTTGTCAACTTTGGATAACCTCAATAAAAGTACACTTGTCTTTTTAATATTCATATGACCTTACGTACTTTAACATCGCTTAAGCAAGACTGTAAAAAATGTTTGCTCCTTCATACCAAATCCATAAATGATAAATAAATATTAAAATATGTCATATTTAACTATTATTTGGAACTTTTATCAAACAAAATGTTGAAAGATCAAATCCTTTGAGACCTAAATCCAATGAATAGCTTTTTTTGGTGTGAAAAGTCAGCACATGAGTTTAAATGTCTAAAAGTGCTTAAAAGCCATTAAAACCAGAGACAAGCATAAAACTAAAGACAGTCAGTTAGTGGAATTAATGGTCATACAATTGTTGTTACTTTAAAAAAGCATTCAATTTCAATTTAGAAAATGCTTGATAATTTCTTTTGACATTATCTTACAAATTCAGTATTATGTAATTAAGAAAATTAATGTAACATGACAACTCAGACGGTTTTCTATGTTCCCTTTTAAAAAATTAATATTAAAAGCTTTTTTTAAAAAAGGAGATGAAAAAGAAACATATAATAGATACTTTCCTATTATAATGACATTTTAATTGACAAGAATATAAATGGATGGTCTATTATCTCATTTCAAATTTTTTCTACAATTTTGTTACCATGGAAACATTCCAACATTTTATTAGTATGATATGCTTTAATAATTGATATTTTCTCTCATCAACTAAACAACAATAAGTTTTCATATCTACTCTTATTGTGATTGGTATCTATGCATGCAAGTTACTATTAAAATAAATATAACTTGTATATTAATCATACAATGTGTATTGCATTAGGCCAATACACATCCAAAGATGTGTTCAATTTCAAAAACATCATTTTAAATTAAAAGAAATAAAGTTAAAGTGTTTTAATGTATTTATCATTTACATAATTTATTATTATTTTTTAATTGTGTTAAATTTTAAAAAATGAATAAATAGCAAACTTACATTCTATATGAATCTTACTTCTTCAAAGAACAAGTTGAGAATGATGTAAGTTTCATACATATGGTCAGTTCTGACTCCTAATTGAAATTGACAAGTCAAATTCAAAAGATTTTACCCACAAGTTCATCAATAATTCACATTATTATTAGTCCAGAGTTAATTAACACAACATGTTCAATTTCATGTTCAATTTGTCCACTGCCTATTGTCAATTTCACTTGTAATTGCAGGTAATAAGTCTAAAGTGATAACAGGTCCTTTTGAAAAAAATTTGATCTGTAAAACTAGAAGTCTGTATTACACCCAGAGTGTGCAATTAATTTAGAAATGAAATGAAATGTAATAAACAACCCACATGTTTATTTACTGAAATCCAACAAAGGTAAATTATCAGGTAACAACAGGTGATATTTTTTTTCAGGTAGAAATATGATTTTGTATTGTTAAAATGGACAGGTGGGCTTTAAGAAAGTCAATAAATGACCATTAAGTTTGATTAACTTTACAGTTATGATGACCACAGCTTTTCTGTAATTAGCAAACCAATTTTAGATGAAAATTATTATGGGGCTAAAATAATTATATACATTCATGGAACCTGCCTATTTTCTTAATAGCATGAAGTATGTCTATCAACATGCCAATTAAAAGCAAAAAATTACAGTACAAAAAACACAAAAAGGAAGCCACAATATTTACCTTTATGACCACACTCTTAACAGACTCATACCAAATTAAATATATGCAATGCCCCAATAACCCTTATACCTTTAACACATAAAATACATTAAATTTCAAAAAATTGTTGTCAACCTATTAAATGTTGGTCATTTATTTTAAGATGATAATGTGTCCACATCTTTTGACAGATGTCAACAATTTGAAAAATAAAAGTCATGACAAGTGACAATATACAATACAATAAATTTATCTAAAATGTACAGTTTTCAAGTAAACATATTTAAAAAATCCACATCCCTTTTCCTTACCTGCTATAGGGCATTAAAGGGAGATAATCCAATACTTTAATATCTTTTATTCCCAGAAAACAATTGAATTCTTCTTTCATAATTTTCAGAATGCAGTGTAATAATAAAAATGAGTCATCAGAAAAATGCAAAAGCTACACCTTTTCATTTTTTAATCTCTGTTTATGACTAGTATGACATTCTCTGAATAATTTTTTATTGATTTGAAGACCAAAAAGTTCATAAAACTTGATTAAATTTTATGCAGCAGATGTTAAAAGTATTAAAAGTCAATAAAAGCAGAGAAAATTTTTATTATTCTAGAAATTTTACAAAACTAGCTTTTTTCATTTCAGTTTTATGTGATATGAAAACCAAAAGTGCTAGAAATCAATAGAATAGCCATACCACCAAGTAATGAAAAAATCTTATTCTAAAAGCTCTTTTAAGATTTAATTTTAAATCAATTTATAAAAAATTTACATACCTTACCCTCAGCATCTTGATTAGCACATATTGTTCCAATATTTTCATAGCAGTATATTTATAATGGAATGGTAAATGTTTAAATTATTTTTAAGTCGATCCTGAAATAACTTCCTGAACTGGATACATGGTGTTGATTGATAAATGCCCCCAGGTTGATAAATTCAGAAACAAAATTTTTTAGTATGGTTCATATTAAAGTGTAAACATTCACTGGCCAGAATGTTTACTGATTAGAGGAAAGATAAGGAAGTTTATATTTAATCAAGAGGGATAAAGGAAAAAACTTTAAAACCAGAGCCCAGCCCCCTGTTGTGGATAGATTTAACACTACATGTCATCATTACATAATTCATATTCATTACCCAAATTTAAAAATGTGTTAAAAATTATCAATAAATTTAACCCCTGTTGGCACATCTGTCAGTTTGACAGGAAACTGAATTTCATCATTAAAAAAGTACAATTCTTTAAAAGTTGAGTGTGGCATGCAGCAGTCTGGCTATTGGTGCTGTGAAGGCTTTTTGTCAACATATAATTTGTAACTGATAGAAAGAAATATTTGTTTGTTCAGAATAAGGTACTGATTTACAGTTTACCTAATAGTAGTCACAAAAAAAGAATCCCTTTGTGATAAAGAAATGCATTTAAGTATCAATTTTGTATTCTTATAATTACATCTCAAATACAAATAAGCATCTTTCAATAGAACAAAGGCTGTCCTGAAGCCCTATCTAATGACATATCTCTATTTCCCTCATTTGATTACTATTAGAAGATATTTTCTTGAAATTCAGTTCCCATGGTACCAAATGTCAGGCAAACTTTTACCCATGTTAATTCAGAATTAATGCAACCCAAGTGAAATTAATTTTGAGTTTCAAAACTGATTAAACTTTCAATCATCAAAGCATTAAAATGTAAATGAATGCTCCATTAAATTCACATGTTTCTAATGATAAGTCCAATGGAACATTTTTCAGTAGCCTAGTAAAAAGATCATAAAAACCATCAATAATCATCATTATCCAATTTAAAATTTTACAATTTATTTGGCAAGATCTTGATCAAACAAATGTCACAGTTCTCTGACTCATTTTGAAGCAGATTTGAATATTCTGTTGGAAAACTGACAGAAGTTTGATTTGAAAATGATTACAGTAGGTCATTTTGGAATCATTACAAAAATATCAGAAAGATTCTAGATAGAATTCTTGACATTTAAAAAAAAGTATAATTACCCTCTCTGTGAGTGGAGCTTTGCACTGGGTCAGGTTACAAAGACAATGGGTTAAAAAAGTCTACAAATCCATCAATATGAGTTTCTTTTTTAAATTCATTTAATTCTAGTGAACATATTTTATTGGTTAATCTCTGTTTACAGTTTTTCTTTAGTTATGTAATCTTTTAAAAGGATTTAACTTTACAAATGATAGAGTTTTTAACAGGATTAAATTTTGAATAAACTATAAATTTGAGCTAAATTTGCCACTAAACAGAAAGTGTAAATCAATTATGAAATTATTTAACAAGTGTAAAATGGTTAAATGCTGTAAAAACTTTTAACTTTTTGTGATAAATAGGCTAATGATTACTTTCTTTGATATTTTAACTTAACTATCACATTTAAGTTTTAGCTGGTCATTCATATTACCCTCTTTGATCCCCCATAAGAAAACACATCATGTAAAGAAGCTTCCTCTTAATTTGCTACAGTTCTATTAAATTGGTATATATGTTTTTTCAATTATCTTTGTAAAAAAGATTTTAATTTTTCAAACAACAGCTGGAATTCTAATTTCTGAAACATAAATTGGGATAAAAGACCAAGGTCAAAGAGCAACATTTGATCATCTTTTAAGATGATGTTGGTTGGAATATTCAAGTGGTGCCAAATACACTTAAACCAAATAGTTTATTTCACTTTGATGTTTAAAACCTGATGTCCATCACAATGTTTATATCAAAATCAAATAAGTTTCTACAGAAATGAAATCCAGATTCAGAGACTGACAAATCTTGAAAAAATCCACAATCAATAACTCATTACAGAAGATTTTAAATATGCTAATTACTATTGATAGAATTATAGATGACTAAAGCTATTATCTTGAGTTTTATGTGGAATTTGGTCTTGACCATATGGTCAGTGGATAGATTCAGACCAGATTTCAACAGTAAATCTCCCTGCACTGGGGAATCAGATCAAGTTTCATTGCCCATTTATAGATGACACTGAAGCATGTTTTATACAAACTATACTGGAAGAAATTAAAATTATCTTTCTGTTTGATATAAAAACTTTGATATCTAATTAAACATATAACAAGATTCTGTAGTTATGAGGCTCCATTGGGGTAAACAATAAAGGCAGAATTGAAGACCCAATTACTATAAGATTATTTATGAATCTAATTAGCATGTTAAATAGAAACACATGCAGAAAGTGACTTATTTTGAATGAATAAAGATTACTGATTTTACTGATGGTTATCAAAATTTAGTAGTTTCAGAAAATTACACATCAAGATAAATGTAAAATTTTGTCACCTAAGGTCACTTTATAGGAGGTGTGGACATCAAATAAATCTTGTATCATGACTTAAATCACATAAATATTTATCATTCACATTTCAGCAGGCAATTTTTGCTTTCTTTTAATCAGTTTCAAATTTCATCCATATTCTAGAAAATACTTTTAAATGTGCTTTTTAAAAATTAAAAATTCTTGTCAGATGAAGCTATAAGTAAATTTTTCTACAGAACTTTTTTATTGCTGTCTGAAAATCAGGTTCATATATCAGTCTTGATGTATATACATTATTTAGTGTACTTCTTAAAATGTGTTCTTGGACATTAAAAGTCCTAGTCAAATGAGCTCTTTTTTCTGCAGGCCATTTTATTGTCTTAAGAATTTCAGACCTATACTAAAGTACTCTATAATGTGCTTATGGCCATTAAAAATCATAGTATTTTATTTTCATCAATCAACTTAAAATTATTATGTAACAAGATGAGTTATTTGTCAAAATTTACTGCTGCCCCCTGTCAATGTGTTTAATTATTTCAACTTTACCAGTGTCACAAAGTTTAATGCTACCAGCATGATACTAGAATTAAAATCTTCTTAATTTACATCTCCAACTTAATCTCTGCAGTGCCATAAATACTCAAAATCATGACAAATTTTGTTTAAATTCTACTAAAATGAAATAGGATTTCAAAAAGCTTATCTGTTTAAGTTTATCATATATACTAAAAACAAGTAATTTACAAACTAACCCTATAATATTCCTTTAACCCATATTAACCCCATAATTAAACAGGACAGTAATATTACTAAAAGATCCTAAATGAAATCCAATCAAGGATTAATCAGATACTTTGAAAGCATTCCAAATGAATTGATATTCATCTTAATCCCATCTTTTGATTGAGGCATCTTCTACTGTGTTTTATACAATGTAAAATGAAAGCTGAGGAGAAGATATGTATCAGACAATTTAGTACTTGAGTAAAAGTGGCATTTAACACACCAGCATGTTCAGCAATTAAACAGTATGTCGAACATACGAATATAATAAGAGGGATGGGGTAAATCATTAGACTTATTTCAAACTCTCTAATAGTTATTCTATTTTTCCAATCAAGTTTTTTAATTAGTCAGTTGAAAGTTTTAAAGCAAAAATCTTATAAATAATTTGGTTGAATATTTACAGCACTCTCAAATTACCAAAAAAAACTTTATTTCGTTTGGCCTGTAGCATAGACAGTCCTCTTACATCAATTTTAAATAAAATTGGCATGCAAATTAGTCTAAATTTATGCAGAGCATGAACCCTTTTAACATTAATGAATTGACTTGGGTATTTGTTTTTACTGTTTGACCTGAAATTTTAAATCTATAAATTATCATAAAAATGGGAAATACAGAAGTTAAGTATCATTTTAAAACTTGGCAATATAAGTAATTAACATAATAACCCATATCTGAAGCATAGAAATTGAATATTATGGCCATATTTAACCTCTAACTGCCCAATCATCAGCATGTTATCCAAACTTTGGAATTAAACTAATTACCCAGATGTATTATTAGACAATATCTGAAGCAAGCTTTGGGATAAAGTTTTACATATTTGAAAAGGTTACACTAATTATCTACCATCTGTTTACAATAATATTACATTATATTGTTACTGAAGATATCCAACTTTTTCACTGTCATTAATATTTCATATTAGCCAGAGATAAAGGAAAGTTAATATTCATAAAAACCCCTATGGAATCTCCTGAGCAGTAATTCAAATTTCCAATCATTTACATGGTATATGAGCCTTGGACTTGATGATCACAGTTGATTGCCCCTGTATGTGGTACCCCATTGATGCTGTATCTTTTCTCCCCTGGATATTATGTAAGTGGGGAATTAACACATCAGGATCTTAAAAACATGCAAATGGCTTAATTTGAGAACACAACTATTATCTTTTAATCTTTAGCAATGAAAAATTACCCCCTAGTAACCTCTTTATTTTTAATTCAAAACATCTGTTGCAGTATTATTTCAAAAGTCATAAAAGTTTTAAAAGGACTGCTCTTAACCAGGTCTCAAAAGGAAACAAATCAGAATTTCACAAATCTCTTAATATGAGTTCTTATGAACTTTAAACTTCAAACTATGAATAGAAACACAATTTTTTTAAATTTGAATTTTCAAGGTCAATGCATTATTTTTCAGAAAAAATAATTGCCTGAGTTAAAAACAAGATTTTCAATAACCATTTTCTAAGACACATGGATACCTCATTAAAACTTTTTTTTATTAAAACTCATCACACTCCAGAAACTTGGACAGTAGTTAGTGTATCATGCATGGATGGTGAAACAATTTATATTTACCAAGGAATTCTCTTCAGCTAGCAAAAACATCAAAATTCCAATATGGCTTCTTTTCACTTCACAAAGGTGCAGTTCTAAATAATTAATTCATATTTCTGTTGTTCTGCAAGTAGAGGGTTATAATTCATGACAGTTACAGTTTGGGTGATCCAAACTATGATGTTAAATTAAACCTACATGTGAAGGTAACTTATGTATGTCTTCTTAGCAGAAAGTAACAAAACTAATATATATAACTTGTATACTATTTTGATAAGAGAAATTATTAACACATGGTGAGCCATTAAAAACTCTTATTGATACAATAGTCATGATAGTCCAGATGAAACAAGCATTATCTTCAACTCCTACCCATCATATTTTAGTTCTAATCAAACTTTTGATACCACAAAAAAATCAGTAGAATAATTATATCTTTATATAAAATTGATTTAAAGATTTTGTACATCAAATGTTTGCCTAAAGTAATTAATTGTTGGCAATTGAAAAAACTGATACATGGTCTGTTCACTTAACTGCATATTAAACCTTCTGTGTTTGTCCTGATAAAAAGATTGAGTTTCATACTTTTTTCAAATCTAAAATTAAAATGTAAAGGAACATTATTGATTTTTTACCTTGTTTTTTTCAAGTTAATTCCCAAATCACTTAAAGACAATGCCTTTCAATTAATAATTCCTTTGATGGTTTGTTTTCTAATTGCAAGATGACAACCGAGTGACATATTCCAACTGTTAGGAAGAATTCATAAAAATAAGACTTAAGTTGAAACACTACAAATCATTAAATTATCCATATATGGAGTGAAAGGAGTGGTTTTATTTCCAAAGTAATGTTATGTTTACATATTTTTAGCCCCTGGTCAGTATTTCATTACTTGAAAACAAGAAATTTTGATAGATTACCGAGCTAAATCACAAAGCTATCAAAATGACAAGTTAGAAGTCCAATAATGCAATGAAAAATCACAAGTATTGTTTTAAGTACCAAGACATTTTAAACTATCAAACAAGAAATTTTCTGATAGGTTCATTCTCTGGAGAATTAATCAATGGCCAAAGACAAGAGGTATTAATATGTCAAACTAATCAACATATGGGGTTTGCTTCAGTTTTTGCCATTTTATCAGAAATTTGACTCTATCACAATTTCAACTTTCTACAGTATCAGTTTCAAAGTAGAACCAAATTTCATTATCAAACTGTCAAATGTGAAAATTAAAATCAAATCAATTTAGTAAAGTTTATCACACTAAATAACTAAAATCCACTTTTACAACAAAATTTAACAATAAAGTCAATTTAATTACATTGTCCATAGTAAAACTTTGACAGATTGAATACTTTTTTACTTTGTCATGACTTTCTCTACAAAATTTTACATTGTATTAAAATTTCCATCTGGAGCCAAACAACTGCCATTGATCAAGCTAATTTAAACAATAGACTAACTTCTCTGGTTTCATAAAAGAAATTATACAGTTCAATTTTATCTTTCCGTTTTAGATATGGTTGATGTTTAATAACTTAAGAAATTACATCGTTTAGTTACAGCGTCAATTTTGAACAGATAATGGCGATAAAACATTAATTTTTGGAAAGCGAAGAGGGCAAATGATCAAATAATATTTTCAGCTGACCTCACCTAAAATAATAAAACATCGTCTGCTACAAAGTTCAGCATCCCAACACAACTTTTGTAAACAAAAGCCAACTTTGTAATAATCAATTGAACATAATAACATTGTTGAGATAATTTCCTAAAGAACATAATAAACGACCCAAGGGTGGAGAAAAAACAATGTAATACACGAAAATTATCATAATTTGACATTTCAACCTTATTGAAAAAAAATTCAAGTAAAACGCAAAAAATCATCTTACCGTAAGTTTGAACTCTTGTTAAATTCGCTTCAATCATTAATTTGTTTTCCCTTGCGAGACAATGGCGATTCAAAGAAAATTGATCGCCTTCAGCTGCTGGAGTTTAATTTAAAATCCAGTGTCCGATAGATGGACATCACTTATTGATTATTTTTCACTTGTTTTTTAAATATCTTATTAGCTGTCGCTATTTATAACTTCAAATTAACGTCGTAGATATATGTTTTTCTCAGTTTCGAGTTGAATTAACTTTTTCATTAATTAAAACATTTTTTTTACAATATGTAAACTTTAAAACATTTACCTTCGTGTGTATTCCGTGTTCTGCACTAAATCGCCATCTTACAAGTTTTTTAAATTCCCAGAATCCTTTACAAAAATGGCGACCAAAACAGAAAGCACGTTGGGTTTGTTGTTAATATTTTAAAATAGTCTATTCGGTGAGTTAAATCTTAAGTTTGATGCACAAATTAAAATTCAACAGTCTATAAGATGTCCAGTGATAATTAGATTAATGATGTTGTCCAATGGACAGTAGTAATGGATGATTGATCACGAGTCGGCACACTACACATTAGAACATTTATGAAAACAATCACTTTATGAATTTCTTAATTGACCGCCCATTGTTTTTGGCCGTAGAATTATAATTCACAGGAGGCATGACATATGTCATAAACATTAACACACGCCTACTGAAGTTTAAAAGGGCCGGTCTTGCTTACATCATTTTTCAAAATCTGGATTAAATTATAAATTTGCAGAGACATGGCAGTTCCAAATAAGTCATTTTAGATTTCCATGGTTACAGATTTTGTGAACTGACACATGAGTATTTTAATACAAACAGAAATCTATTGGCCATTACATTTGTTAAATTAAATTTTTTGTTAAGGGCTGCATGTCTCCGAGTTATTTTTATCAACAATATCAACTTCAGATGTGTGAGGTTCTCTATTGATTATTTTGCACATGAAAAAGTTAAATAAAAAGATAATTATAACTTGACAAGGATTTTAAATTTATTATTTTTTATTGATTAATTCATGATAATTGAAGAATTATTTCAGTTGGATTAGTCACGCAAAACTTGTTTAATGACTTAATTGATTTTGAATTTAATTTGTTTATTGGGAAAATTCAGTTAAGTGTTGCAACTTAATGTGCAGAAATTTTAATCTTGAAATTAATTGGGGACATTTGAAGAAAAACAAACATTATTTTTATTAATTTTTAGTATAATGTATAACTTTATAAGTGTTCAGCTAATGGTGTTTGTTAAAATTGAGATCTTCCAAAATATTTAATTAATACAGAATCATTGTTCCATTCTTTCTAGATATTTGAAAAATATCCATCTCATGGATAAAGCAAATTGTCAAAGACTGATTTCTTAGGATTGCAAACTTTTTGGTGGGGAAATGGGAGGAAATTAATTTTTTTAACTTTTACCCATCAGAAATGAAAGCAGCTTCTATTCAGTTGAAACCAATGTAGATTTATCAAGAACATGTAATTATTGTATAATTCTTAATTGAATATTGTTGGTATAGTTTTTAAGTGACTGTCAAAATGTGGAGACAAACATGCATAATGGGTACTTGTACTGTAATAGTAATTGACCTCAGGGTAACATGTCTACAGAATGAATCTGATTGATGGAACCTGTAATTCTTGACTATTATAAAGTATGACTACAATTTCAAGATGTTTCAAAAGCACAACACCTCAAGTTAATCAAGATGGTGTTCCTCTCCTATTGGTGTATAAATTTGATTTTATTAGGATTTCATGTTTTTCCTTCTTCATATAATCCAAAATTTCCCATAAAATATATTGAAAAAAAAGAATAGTTCCATTTTTCAAGAGTAACAATTTTTTAACAAACAAGCCTCATTAATTGATGGACAGCATGGAAGCACTGATTTTTGAGATGCAGTTCATAATACTCATCAAATTTCCAAAGGTTTGCCTCAAATGTTAGGGAAGGTATATACTAAATGAAAAACAAATATGGCCTTAGATTTACAGGTCAAAAAACATAATTAATGACCCTTAGTTTCTTTCAAAATTATTATACAATACTGGTATATTGGCTGAGTTTCCATTAAAGTCCACAAAAATTTATGGCCCAGGCAACCACCTCAACTTGCCAAAATGTCGTACAAATCAAGGAAGCATAGCACCCTCTGCATTTTGACAAACTCAATCCTCTAAAGGTCACATATATAGAGAAGTTTTGTGGCTTATTTATATGTGACCTATGGCCCAGTTACTCAACACTTTTAACTCCTGTTCAAAATTTAACGTGTAGTCAAATTCTGTATAAATTAACCAAATATAAGTAAGATGGAGTTAAAGGTTCATATGTTGGGCCTTGAATGTAAAAGTATCATGTTGTCATTGTATAATGTGAGTTGTGTAATAATCACCCTCAAAAGTTTCTGAAGATACAAGTTTCTAGTAATACCACAACAATAGAACACTGACACTCCGAACAAAGAGTAGAACAGAGTTCTTGAAATTTTTTTTTCTCTGTCAGACATCAAGACTGATAGAAGAAAAAAATTGTCAGTCCCACTAAAAACTTATCAGTCCCATAATTTTTCATAAGTAGAGAGGTATTTGTAAACTGATTTAAAAAC
>JAULBM010342835.1:0-12504 GCA_032357055.1 Geukensia granosissima
AAAATTATTGTGTCCACACATTTATAGGGTCAAAGGCACATATACAGGCGAGACAATTTTGTGTCCACACTTGTTTTTTTTAAAGAAATGATTTAAACATTTTTGTGTTTTAAAGGGAAGATATATTTTAAAAGAAAGAAGCAAAATATACTATATAATAGACAAAAGATTAGGATTTTGTTATTGGATTTTCTATGATAAAACTGTCATGTTATTCTAAAAAAACTGTTACTTTTCCTGGCAATTTGTAAACAATTTGAATGGAGTGCATGTGTATATGTAAATACAGGTTCCGCTTAAACTTATTTCCAGTTACTGTTTTTTTTGACATGGTAAGCTCAGAATTTGAAATCAAGATCTACATAAGATATAACTCTTATGTTTTTTTGTGGTTGTCTTTTTGAATTTTTATTTTGTCTATTTGTGAAATGATTCTAATAATTGCCTGAATGTTCAATGTTAAGATTAAAGATTCAATAGACAATTTTTGCTAGTACAAACTGCTACTTAACAGATTAACAAATTTATAAATATTTTCTTGCAGATTTACAAAAGACCTAATTACTAAAGTAATAATTCTGCTTTGGTTTATTTCCAAATATTTTCTAGGCCAAAGAGCTCAGAAGAAATCAGTTGCAATATATATTTTTGTTCTTTGGTGTTAAATGTTCTAAATTTGTTTGAGCAAACTAGAATTTATTGTGTAAAATGTCTGTTCTATGAAATATGTGTTCCCATTGGAAGGCTTTGTATATTTTTCCATGTGTTATTGATTAAAGGATAAGATTAAATTAATATATGTAAGGTGAGTCTTTCTGATTTATAAAGGGGGATTGGAATCATAGCAGAAGATAAAATTTGTAAATATAACCAATTACCTTTGATTGTTTTTTTTTTTATCAAGAGATTTATTTTATGTTTTGTATTTTATCTAAGTTACAGACTTGCTCAAACAAATTTAGCAGATTGTGTTCACACAGAAAGTCAGAGCTCGACTGGGTAAATTATTAGAATCATTGTTATCCGTCCATTAACAGATAAAGTGTTCTGTCTGCTATACAAGTCTTGTTAAGAGGTTTTTTACTTGTTATATTTTAGCTTTATTTATTAAACCATATATAACTCAGATTTATTGATTTTATTATTTAATTTACTAGTAATGAGCTCTGACTTTCAATGTGTTTTGGTAAGAAGTAGATAAGAATACTTTTATTTTTATGTTGTACTCTATGCTACAGGGAGACATGGGCAAAAAGGGGGTGTAATTTGAAATTCAGAGCTCATGCTTGTAAATCTACACTTTTGAAGAAGTAGAGTCATGGATTCTAAATGCACAGTGAAAGTTGGTCAAATCTTAAACAAAAACGAGCATTTTTCGTGATTTCTGGATTTTTCAATCATCTATGCTTTCACACATATAATTATTCCAAACTATATTAATGGCATTGCCTTACAGTCTTGAACACTAGTGCAGACACACCAGGCATTGCCTTACTAGTGAAATGACCTATAATTCCTGTGATGTCATTTTTATCAGTTAAAACTAGTAATATTAATGTTACAAACACCATCTTTATAAAAAAAAAAAACAACGAAAAAAACAATATACAAAAGCCGCAAATTGTGATGACATTAAACACTTTAATTGGAATGCAGTTTCCTTAAAAAATTGAATTCATTATTTCTGTTTGACAAAAGATCATGCCATTTCAAAGGGAAATCCAGAGCTATGACAAGTAAAGCTGTATTAATTGATAATAAAATTGTAAGTGGAATTTGGCCATAAGGTGGTCAAGATTTGGTATAAAACCACAACATCATAAAAATGTCAGTATGGTGTATTAATAATTGGCATTCAATTGCAGTGAAGGAAAAAAAGATATGTTGCAAACAAAATAACATGAATTGTGATTACATAAGAGCTTATTTTGGTTAATTAATTGAGATCTTTGGTGTTTACACATTTTATTGAATATCTCGAACATCTTTTTCTGTACATGTTAATAACACGTATTTGGAAATAAACAAGTGGCCATCATCTATACAGTAAACACTATGAAAAGATATGGGGTAAAACTAATTGTCATAGAGACAGCACTCGGACCATGAGAAAAACAGAATTTTCAAATCTATAAGTCTCCACTAAGCATTCAATAAGGGTTGAAAACCATTCATTGTAAAAAGCTCTAAATCACCCCAAATGAATAATTGTGTACAAATAAAATAATACTGCTCTAAACTGAATATTATCAAAAATGTACATGTTACAAAACATTAAACACAAAGACAAACCCTTGACCACAATTTCTGACCTATGACAGGCACATGAGACATGTGATGGAAGTAGTGATTTGATTATACAGCTCAAACACACAAATCTGATAGCAGATAAACAAGTAAAATTAATTGCTAAAACCTGCAAACAAGGATTAGGTGGTAATAGAAAACACCCTGTCTCTGCGTCAATCTGTCCACATACCTTGTAAGCACATCTCCAAAAATGTTCAATGGATTTCAGTGAAACTAAACATGAACATTGGACTTAATGTGTAGATTTGTACTTAGAAAGGAAATTAATTTCAGCTCATTCCAAGGGCAGATAATCCATGGGGGATCAGAGGTATCTTTTTAATTTTTGCTCTCAGTATATCTTGGTATGGTTTATAGGAACTTTATTTAAGACATTTCAACATTTGTGATGTGGTCAGAGAAATGTTACAATATGTAACAGAAGGAGCTGCCTACTTGTGTCATCGGTAGGTGCTTTCTTTATCTTGGCATAAAGTATGGAAGTCTGGCTCAATAGTGGAACCAGAAGGGGACTAAATTACATTTCAGTTCCTTTAAATTATTGTTAAATGAAGCTGACGAGTTTATCTGTAAAACAAAACAATAGAAAAGTTGGCTGTACATTCAAAATCATTGTACATCCGTATCTAGGACTTAAATGTTTATTTTGGTTTGCTATTTTTTTTTTGCCTCTCATATTAAACATGGTTTTTAAACTAAAGCCAAAACAATTAAGTTGAGGGTTTAACTTTTTTAGAGAAGTCGGCTTATTACAGGCAAAAAGGTGCACTGGTACATTGTGATCCACTCAAATGCAAATATCCCAAGCAATGCCTAATTATTGGGTTGTAACTTGCAAAAAGTCTGTAAATCAAAATTATATGAACCTGTCCAGGTAAACAGTAAGAAATGATTCCCATTAAGTTATAAAGAAATAAAATATCATATCAATTTTCTCAAAAAGCTAATTAATCTTTTACAAAAGCTATAGTAGAATAAGGGACATATCATCATCTTTATTTTGACAAAAAAAAAATGAACAAATTCAGTTGACAAATAAAGTTGCTACACGGTAAAATGACAAGATAAAGTTGCTACACGGTAAAATGACAAATAAAGTTGCTACATGGTAAAATGACAAATAAAGTTGCTACATGGTGAAATCCATTATTTAAAGGAACTGAAATGGACATTAAGGTCATCTCCTTTTGATAAGCTTGACAGAGGTTTTTGGCATGATTTTTACCCTGACTCAATATCTGAATCTGGCCCCCTCTTATAGGAAATTCTGTTGAAAACCCTACATGATTTAGTTTTATTAAGTACATTTATATGGTAGGTGTATTCCCTATTAATAATGCAATACTTCTTCAATGCTTGTATCAAATATGATTTTAAAGGACCAATGAGAATTGATATAGATATGGAAATTACAGTAATGTTTAGATTATTTAAAAATGTGATGAGAATGTTAAAATGATATTCGAAATAGCGAATGGGTTAGAAATTGTTTATGAAGACTGACTGAACATCATTTGGATATATCCAGACAGGTGAAATGTCACTATGTTCCAGATAGGTAAGAATATAAAGACAAAACACATGAGTTACACATTTAATTTAACCAATTGACACAAAATACCACAAATAAATTCATGAAAAAAAATGATTCAGATTAAAGTCTAACTTGAAACTCAATGATAAAATGGATTTTACTCCTGTAGCATATGTGTATATCATTGTATTGCAGGTTTCTTTTATAATATTGCAGAATTAAAAAAGTAATATCATGCAGCATTTTTGTATGAATAAGATGAATTTTACCACAGCCCAGGAACTCAATTTCAGCATAGTGGTTCAAAAAATTCCATATTCACAGGACTACACAATTGTATAACTTCTACCTCTTATGAGGTAAAATTGTTGGTTTCATCATCTCTCCGTTATGGTTTTTATCCATCAATTAAATTTCTATTAAAAGGACTTTGAATTAGAAAGAGTAGATGAAGAAAAAGAGACTACTCAGAGAAGGCATCATTCGTCCCCACCAAGAGAGAGAAGGGCGGCAGAGCAACAGAAATCTGAAGTTCCCACACAGGAGACGGTGCCAGCTGCCATGAGGTCTTCCATAGCCTTTGGTGTAAGAATTCTATGTTTTGACCTTAACTATTGCCAGAAAATGTTAGATTAAAAACTTGCATAGTCTGTGGAACTAAACATTATCCAGGAAAACGGAAAACATTTAGTGCTGATAATTTGACTAGTCATAAGAGAAATTAATTGTTTGTTGGTCTCCCTTACAATTGAACACAGCGTAAACTTGAGTTATAGGCATGTCCATAAAAATACTAAACACTTCATTTAACTGTTCTAAGACTGCTGAATTGATTATGAAGAATGTTCTGTTTTTTATATGTTTGCAAACTTATGCTATTGAAACTCCTATTACTGATAGTAATTTATATCAATAAAGTTGGTATTGGTGATCACATGGTTGGGGTGAGGAGGCCAGGGTTGTTGAGAGTTATTAAAAAAAAATAATAAACGAATTTTGAGGTATTTAAAGTGCTTTTGGCACTGAAAGAAGACAGAAAGCCCACAATTGATGTGGTTTTTGTAGTTGACAGAGCCCAACAAATTTCCCTTACGCCAGAGTTGAAGCTGTTAATACAGTCATTCACACCTGGGTCATGTAAGGAAGGCCATCCCTGCCATAACTCCACTTTTTAGCTCACCTGGCCAAAGGCAATGTGAGCTTTTGTCATCAATTCGCGTCTGTTGTAAACTTTTCATGTTTTCATTAACTCCTCTGAAACTGCTTGGCAAATGGAACCAACTTTACAGGAAGGCTCTATATATGGTACTTTATAAAGATTGCTCATTTTGTTCAGATCCGTCAACAAACATGACCGCCATTGGCAATGCTTGTTTCTGATTGGCTGAATCAAAGAAAATGCATCTCCTCTGAAACAGCAAGGCCAAATTGGAACCAAAATTGACAGGAGGCATCTATATAAGGTCCTTTATAAAGATTGCTCATTTCGACTTGATCCATCAACAAATATGACAGCCACAGGCAATTCTTGTTTCAGGTTGGCTGATTAACTAAAATGCATCTCCTCTGAAACAGAAAGGCCAAATTGAACCAAACTTGACAGGAGGCATCTTAATAAGGTCCTTTATAAAGACTGCTCATTTCATGACAATACCTCAATAATCATTGTCCCCATGGGCAGCTTGTTTCTGATTGGCTGAATCAAAGAAAACACATCTCCTCTGAAACTGCAAGGCCAAATGGAACCGAAATTGACAGGAGGCATCTATATAAGGTTCTTTACAAAGATTGCTCGTTTCCTCTTGATCCGTCTACAAATGTGGCCACCAAAGGCAATTCATGTTTCTGATTAGCAGATTCAAAGAATATGCATCTACTCTGTAATAGCAAGGCAAAATGGAACCAAACTTGACAGGAGGCATCCATATAACGTCATTTTAAGCTCACCTGGCCAGATGCCATGTGAGTGTTTGTCATCACTTGGCGTCCATCATAAACTTTTCACAGTTTCATTAACTCCTCTGAACCTGCTTGGCCAAATGGAACCAATCTTGAAAGCAGGCATCTTTATAAGTTGCGTAAAAAATATTGCTCATTTCTTCTCAATCTTTCAACATATATGGCCACCATGGGCAATACTTAATCTCTGATTGGCTTATTTAAAGAAAACACATTTCCTCTTAAACTGTAAAGCGAAATGGAACCAAATTTGACATGAGGTATCATTCAGTTCTTCCCAGGTGAGTGATACAGACTCATCCCTTCTCAGCCTCTAGTATATTTTTGCGCATGTAACCCAGAAGTGAGAATGATGTTGGTGTTGTGTGACATAATGCTAGCATCAGAATGTAGATTTACAATTTCTCATTGCATATACACTAATATATGCCCTGTAGTGTCTTTAATTTTGACCCAGCAAGCTGAAAATAATGTCAACTTCTACATCATCATGACTTTGACCAGTGGTAGTGCACTAGATTTACAGTGTTGGAATAATAGCAGCTTCCAAACAAACTTAGAATGTATGCTTACATTATTTATTTGTGAAAAAAATTGCTCAAATTCTTAATGGTTGTTTGTCCTAAATATTTATCCAAACTGAACCAGACTTCTCACAGTATAATTCTATATATAATTTGGGTGTCTTGAAATGAGATTTTAAAAGGTCATGAATAAAAAGAAAATTGTTTTTGTTTTCTTGTAGCAAGGTGCTGATGCTGAATCTATGATGAAAACAAAGGAATTAGAAAGACAGAGATGGGTCCAGGAGTTAGGTAAGGGTATGGTACAGTCCTATCTTTAAACTTAAATTGTATTGCTATTTTGTGATATGATGTTTTGTGAATTAAGGTGTAGAAATTAAATTTCTCTAATTTCTGGGAAAAAAAACATTAAAAGACAAGGCATTTGACCTCAAAATGTATGCACTCACAAATAAACATGTTTTCTTCTACCATAATCGGCAACATTCAGTGCATATCAGAAATATTTTTAAATACATTTTTTTTCTTTTTGATAACTTTTTTTTTACAATAAAGCTTGAAAAAGACATGATTTGGTGAAATGTTAAAGAGTTACTAATATTTGTGGGTAATTTTGATTATGATCCAGACACCTGAGGCTGAAGTCGTTAATCAAGATGCATTTATTCATTTTATTGCAGTTTCACTTTGTAAAAAAGTCTATTTCAGGCGACCTTTAGTTAATGTTTTTTTTTAGCTTTTTTTTAATCAGCATTATCTTTTTATCTAAATTTCCGCCACTAATCCTTGTCTTCATAAGAATACTTTAGGTATGATTTAGGTAATTTATACATCCATAGCTGTTTATGTACAGGTTAAAATCTTTTAACTACAAGGCATCCTCATTCTAATACCCTTCTGAATGCATAACCTCATTTACTGCCATTTTCAAAATTACTATAGTTTTATGTAAATATTCCTTCAATCTATTGCAACTGATGCATATCATGCATCGGCTCAAAGGTGGTAAGATAATGGCAGTGATCTGTATTTCAGAAATTGTTTCAGGAATTGTTGTTAATTAATTATACTCTTTGTCAGTCTTTTCTGGAGTGTGATCTTCAAGCTATATTAAATCATTTGTGCGTTTTTGCAATTGTTTTCATTTTTAATCAAAAGAAAGAATTATACCACAGTAAATGGTTCATGTTTTACCTTATGCAATAACGTTTTATATACTATTATCTGCCCCTGAATTCCTCTATGAAGATTTAACATTGAGGTTCGGCCATCTTCGTTTTAGGCCGGAGCGCTTAAGTTTGACCTAGATAAGGTAATTAAAAAATTTCAAATATTTTTGCAAGTTGCTTGCACTTTTTTCAATCTACAAAATAGGCACTATTTTATAAGAATACGGTGGACAGTTTTTATTTCATAATCTAATTACTCGTTTCAATAAACTCTTACATAGAGTGTAATATTCAGACTTGCAATTTTAAACTATTGTTTCATGTCTTTCAGACAAGCAGCGAGAGGAAAAAAGACTGAGAGAAATTAATGAGCTGAACATAAACAAAGCCTCAGAGGAGACATGGGCTGATAAATTCAGTAACCCGTATCGTCCTGCTCCTCTACCAGACCAGTCGATTAAACAGTTTGGTCCAGAGGAACATCTAATGATCAAAGAGGACCAAGGTGATGCAAGAAGAACCAGTAGTGCACCAAATCAACCTGTAAATGATGATGAACCAAAGTAAGGATTTCTTTAGCGTTGTTTATTATAACTACTCCCACAGTGCAAATTTCTATTCAATTTGACCTACTGTTTTTAAGTGAAATATTGACATACCAAATAAAATCACCAAATGGCAAATAATCTGCTTGTAACATTTAAAAAAGGAAAATAAATTGTTTAATTGGATGGAATATTGCATCATTTTAACACACATTTAGTTGATGCACTATCAAGGGTGATTTACAGTACACTATATCATGTGTCAAACAACTGGTAAAGTGTATGTGTTTAAATCAGGCCATCATTTCTGTTGATGTAGTCCTTGTACAGCTTCAGGTAGTATAAAACTTAAAATCCTACAGCTTTGGATAGCCTGACAGAATTCTTGTTACCATCTAAGTTTGGCAAAGTTGGATTAATAATTCATCTGAAGTATTTAAAAGAATTTTTTTATATAGATGTGTTTTCTGAATAACTTTTTCGTTTAAAAGAGCTGTAGGGATATAAGGTAATTAAAGAAGAGAAATATGGTATGTCTCTGATTTTCACAGACTAACTCTAAAGACAGAAATAACTGATTAATTTCTTTGACAATACCTCATGTGTAATATATTAACTTTTAAATTGATATTTTTTTATCTTAGGACTTTTATCAGAGGCCAGAATGTGTTTATGGATAGTGCTACTCAGAAAGAACTAGAAGAAAAGAGGAAACGCCATCTTGAACATCAGGTATCATTATGGCATTATTGAGTCAGTTTATGTAGATTAATGATACTCTAGAACATGCTCATTTATTAAAATTCTACATTCAGTGTGAAAGACCTTAAAATAGTTCCAAATTGACAAGTTTCTTTTATTGTAATTGTTAAATGGTACTGGTAATAAAATAAAGATTATTAAAGTAATTCTTTTGTTTATGTTTTTATTACCAGTCTTATGAATAAATAGGCATAATCTAAGTGTTAGAAAATATTAGCCATGTATACATTTATAAATTTGTTATGATTGTTTTTATAAATTCCTCATAATTTTATTGACAGAAAGCTATCATGGAACAGGTCCAGGAGAAACAAAGACAAAAACAGCTGGAGAGAGAAAGAAAGATAAAAGAGGATATGGAGGAAGAGATGAAGTTACAGAGAGAAAGAGAGAAACAACAGAAAATTCTGGACTCAGAAATCCAGAAGAATAAAAATAGAGAGGTGGGAATAAAATTCAGTAAAAGACCTGTTTTATTTTACTTTGAAAATAGTTAATTAAATGGAACAATTTTTTGAAAATTGAAATTATGCTATTTTTAATCATTTTGAATATATATATATTATATTATTTCTCTAAAACACAACAAGATAGAAACAGTTAACAGTTGCTAATTAATATTTTAGCTCACCTCAAAGTATGGGGGAGGGGGGCTTATATGATACAGGCAACATCAGCATTGACATCTAAGGTAGCAAGGTTAAAATCCATTTGTGCTTACTGGCATTTACCTCATCAACCATATTGGTATATATGAGGCATATAGGAATGACAATTTCAAATATATGCTTTGACCTATATTTAACATATGAATGACTTTGTATGGGAACATGGTTTAAGTCAATTCCAGCTTGAAGTCATGTCTAACATCAACCATATTGGTTTGTAGATCCATCTAGGAGGACAACTGCAATGCACACTTTGAATGCTGACTTTGACCTATATTAAATGCATGAACAACTCTGTTAGGAAACAATGACCAATCCTGCATTGTTATATGCATAAAAATTTTAGGTTAAACTTTTTTTTACCTAACCTACCACTCACTTGTCGATAAAGATAGCCAAGGTATTCATAGCTGTTGATTGAACAACTCAATCTGTTTGACCCATGAGCTGAGTACTTACTTAACAGGGTATCAAACACCATAACTAAAATAGATTTCAATTATTTAATTTGCTTTATATTTTGTGTTGAATATTTATTAAGAACAATAAAAGAAAACCTTTGAATATTTAGAAATTTCAACCACACATTTCACTAGAATAATTCCAATAGATATTTAGCAAATTTATCATGAAAAAGTTTGATCACTGAGATGCATTAATTTTACTAACAAATGATACATAATTGAAACATCTAGGTGATTGCTATTTCACATAGGTGTTGGGTACCCCCTTTACAATTTCTAATAAAAGTTTTTCAACTGGTGTGTTGTTTTTACCAGTAGATAGGATCCTAAACAGTTAAGAAAAATAACATTAATTTTTCAGATGAGGAGACAGCAACAGGTAGAGAATTTAAAAGCTGCGATGGATGAAGCTCATGAAAAGGCACAACTTGAAAAACAGCAAAAACGTATGCAGCACCTGGAAGAAGCAGGCCATGATGTGTCTCATCTAAAAGCCAATTTACAAGGTATTTAATCACTGAATTTACACAATATATAATAAACTGATTGTTTGTTGTGACCATTTACATTAGCAATGCAAGGATATGTGTAGCTGCATACAACATTGTACAACAGTGCTTAGCTAAATTAATAGATATATTCATAAATGACATTAAAATTGTGTGATGTGATTGATATGGAATTTATCCTGAATTCATTATTTATATAAAAATCATATAATCTGACTTGTGATATAATACTTATAGATTCACCCGTTTTTGTTCTGCCTATTTTGACTAATAGCTAATTGCATAAAACTGCATGTTAAAACTTTATCACACTCATATTTTAAAATGTACATATATTTAGAACTGTGTATTAAGATGAATATTTTTACTTTTACAAAATATATATTTCCCAAAATTTCATCTTATAATTGAGAATCTACCATACTCATTGAAGATTGCAATCTTTTGCAATGAATTTCAGTGTTAATCAAAATTTCTTCAGTGAAGGGAAGGTTCAGTCTTATTTTATCTGTATACATTATATAATTAGAGATTTGTTTTTAGAGAAACAGATAACGGCTAGAAATGTGCCAACAGAAACTGCCCGAGAACTCCCTACAACTCGTAGAGGTACAAACACACCTTATGCTTTGCACTTTTCTTCTCATGAGTATTTTTAAAATATCATAACTGCACAATAATACATGTAATTGGAAATCTTCTTTTAACTCCTCTTATACTACAAAGTCAATAATGTTGAGCAACTTTTAATATTTTATTTGATGACTTTTGTTATGATTTAACTTATTTTTATGACAGGTTTGGCATTTTTCTACATTTAATACCACTTTGCATGCATTTTTAAGTCATAATTTATTCACCCTCTCTAAATCGAGAGTTGTAGTGTTATTTTAAACAAATCAGCACATATTATTTACTGCTATGCTGTCCATGTTGAAAACTCACACCTCCTAAAGTATATCTTGTTGCACAATTTCAGCATATTTTGTATTATTCCAGCTTTCATTTTAATAACAATGCTAATTTCTTTTAGACCAGTTTTTCACATCACAACATTACTACAGCCACAATATGGCCGAAATATTGACAGGCGGTCGCCTAGGTATCATTTTGTATTCGTGAACACACATGGATTGTGGGTTTCACAGGAATTTTCTGGTGTATTTCTGCTTCAGTCATGGAACGCAGTGTTGTCTGAAATCATTTGCAGATGTTTTATGAATCACTGTTGAAATGTTTGATTTATATCTCGTATAATATGTGTCTTTCTTAAAATTTTTAATCCTTGTATGTTAATGTCACTTATCTGAAATTAATAAATAAATATAAAAAAATATATTTCCTGTAATATTAATACATCATTGATTAACATATTTTTAGTATTTTTTTTATAATTTTTAATATTTTTAGTACATCAATTGAAATCCTTTTTTAAATTAGCATACAAATTTTGGACTATATGATTCTCAATAGGACTAAGTACAGGTAATTTTTAGACCAACAATTTAAGTTTTGTATTGAAATTTTGATTTTTTTTTAATTATTAGTTATAATTTCTGATACAATATAAATTTATTTTGTGAGTGTCATACAATTAAAAAGTTACCTTTAGCATGGCTTATATTTGATTCAGTATCTCATTATTCTGCAGATGATTTTCATGTCATAAATATTTTTTTATGTTTCACGGAATCGGAATATTAGTATACATATATGGATTTTAGTAGAATAATTTTATGTTTGATTTTTATACGACCGCAAAAATTTTGTGGTCGTATTATGTTATGGGCATGTCGGCGTCTGCGTCGTCGTCGGTAGACATTTAGGTTTCCAATCAATAACTTTAGTTTTAATATTTGGATCCATTTCAAATTTTAATACAATGATACCCTATATAAAATACAGGTTGCCTTGGGATTGATTTTGGGTGATCTATCCTCGACCGTTTTTTAAGGAGGGTCCAAAAGGGGATTTTTCAATTTCCAAATGTAACTTTTTTATTTTTTGTCCAATTTTGATGGGGTTTTTTTCATTGTATTTCTCATGAAAAATTCAAAATA
>JAULBM010342846.1:0-12504 GCA_032357055.1 Geukensia granosissima
TTGTTGGCCATGGTCTTGTCTGTCTTCCGACTTAACGATTTCTGTTTGCCCCTTTGGTATCTTCGAATTCCTTTTAGCTAAGGCAAAAAGAAGATTTATTTTGTTACAGCCTTTCCAGTCAGATTATGTTTACACAATAGTATTGTCCTTTTAAAATTTTTTTGGTGACATAAATATGTTGAAAACATACATCCCTCCTTATTTTTAAACCAACATATAACCTAAGACTTATTTAAATTGTGAATTGCATAAAGGCTGTTTCTATCTGACGCAGCTCATATGTTAGCACATATGTCTTGAAAAACCACTATTTTTGAAACCTTTCTTTACAGTCTTAAGTTTCATAAATTATCCCATACTGAGATTTTTTGAAATTCTTTAGATTTTTTTAACTTAAAAATTAATCATGGCGGTTTTTGATTGGATGAGAAAAATGAAGAAATTCTCAATTTATTACTAGTCGAGGCAGTCATGCTGAATATTCGCGCAACACCGGTGTTTGATAGTATAAGGTGAAATAAAGGGACATTCAGAATAAAATTTACTAATAGAGATAATGGCATTTTGATAATAAAAGTCAGAATCATGTTCCCTTTTACACCCTTCCTGAAACTTGTCGCTAACAGTTCTGCTTTCACTTGGTTGTTAAGATTAAAATTTCAGTATTCGGCTGACAAACCTAATTTTGTGACTTTATAGGTTAGTAGAAACATCTGTAGTTGAAACTAAATACTTCATGGGATTGATATCAATTATACAGTAATAGTTGATTTATATTCTGAAATTTGACTACGAAACAAAATACCCAAAAATCAACAATTTGATCGTTATTTTTGTAATAAAAGCATCACGGAAAATTCGTTTTATTATTTGCTTTCTAATTCTATAATGGTATCGAAAGTAAATCAATTTAGTTTATCCAAAAGTTTGAAACCTGAATAATTGAACAAGCGTTTGATAGCAGTTCGAGGATGGTAATTGGCAAAAGCTAAACAAGGATTTGAGAAATAAGCGTTACTCTTTAAATAACGAATTATTTGACAATTATGTTTCGATATCAGATTTTTTTCTACATTATTTACACATATTTATCCATTCAAATATCATGATTAATGTTTTGTTAATCAATCAACTCATCGTCATTTAAATGTTTACATAAACTTGGGTCTGGGGTGGCGGTATTTTTAAAAGTACTTATCATACTTTCTATAAAAGAACAGTCAATGAAGGTGAAGTATTAAAAATTCAATTTTAAATGTCAGGTTAATCAACATCTAATATTTTTAAGAAATAATGTTAAAACATAAAACAAAAAGTCAAAAATGGAGCATAAGCTAGATTTCAAACTGTGGGGACCATACATGTAACTTACAGGATCTTATTATTATTATAATATTATAATTTATACACAAAACTAAGTCCTGATATTCTGATTTATTTGGTCGACTCGTTTATTTTAAGGCGAGGTGTTAGCCGAACCTTAAAATAATCGAGGAGACCAAATAACTAATCATTTCAGGAATCTACACCGTGCATCGGAATATAAATCGTGCAGAATATATGTCGTGCTTTTGACTTAGTTAACCCCGAGAAATCTCTTAGTACATTGAGTAATAGAAAAGATGCAGAATTCTCTTAACTTCTAACTAGTGTTGAAAATTTACGATCAGATTATTTTTATTCACAACACTATACAATACAAGCTGTGTGGAAAATTCTGTGATTGTCGCCTACTCATTTTAATCCTCAGATTATTAATACACACCGTGAAGATAAAGTGGAGAGAGGATGTATTACCGACATAGTGAGGCATGAAAAGAAAATTTGCATCTGATTATCGTTGTTGGAAGTTCTGACTTCCATTTTCCGTTAGAGATATCCTTGAATCAAATGGTTATTGTTGTCTTGAATTGTTGTAAAAATAAAGGTTAAAGTTTGTTTCCTAAAACTTTCTGTAAAATATGTACATTTTTTCTTACAGTTAAGAATATTTAGAATTTTCTAAACATGTAAATCGTCTTAATGCCTATAGATCATATATTTGATAATATTCAGGTAAGAGCAGTATTGCTTAACGATTTTATTTTTGGGTCGATTTATAGCTTGTCAAAATGAGTGGTATACCACCCTTGTTGAAAGCCTTGTAGCGACCTCTAGTTTTGTAAATCCCCTTTGTTTTCTTGTGGTTTGAGTGCAGTATCTCTTAAATAATTTACCCCATATCTTTTCATTTACATATTGACACTATTAAGTTCACCTTTATAAGAGTTCTTTCCCTTATTTAGAGATTTTTTTCTTCTCTATCACACAAAATCACAGCATAGACTTTTAAATCCAACGTCATTGAATACGAATTTTGTACACGACTAGTACTAATCCACTAAGAAGAGATGGGCTTCTTCTTTTCAATCATTTTCCACTGGTGAGGAAGCGAAGTTAGCTCCTGATTGTTTATGTGAAGTGGATGCTTGTTGAATTAGATCTATGAGGTAAAGAACCCTTAGTTATGGTTTTTGTGTCCGGATACGCATGCGCAAGGCTATGGGAGATTTGTGATAGTCATAATTAAATGACATCATATTGCTGATAACAAATGGAAATTGTTTAACGCTGTTAGTACCACTCCTATAACATGTATGAAATGTGTGAAGATTCGAAGATACCAAAGGGACAGACAGAAATCGTTAAGTCGGACGACAGAAAAGACCATGGCCAACAAAATGAAATGAAAGTCAAATATTAGAACATACAACACTATACACTAAAACTAAAGCTAGATGAATTATTATGCTCTATCTCAGAGTCGTTTCTTCTACCTTGTTTTTGGTACTTCATCTAGCTGGGAGAGATATCCGAAATAGCTAGTTTATTTTATAAATCGTTCCTTTACAGTTTATTTTCTTGTACTGCATAGGCTTTCCGGAGACTATTAATTATTAATCCAATATTTCAATAGTTAATTATCAAATCTTCTTATACTCAGCCCAAATCGGCCTTTGACTTAGTAATGACACATCTACTGTATATTTATTGTCGTAAATTTGACATTTAATCTACTGAACATCAAAGGTAATGAAGATTATTAGTCATTGATTAATGTATTTATATCAATTTCAATTATTAAATGGATGATTTAAGTGATATTATTACTATCCAAAGTCTTCTCAACTTTGACTTACAATTAAACCATATAAATTAAACAGATCTGATGTTAAATTTACATGAGAAAATAAAAATATTGTAAAAAAAATTATAAATCTCTTAAAAAGCAAAGGATAACTTTTCCTACCAAATTCCTAATTTTTCTCATGATATCTAGAAGAACTTTTAAAATGTTTTCATTTTTTCTTGAAAACGGGGATCATTGGGTTATTTAGTTCCTAATGATAGACATATTTCTTGGTTGAGAACTGATTGTTCGTGTCTAAATAGGTCCAAAATACAAAATTACCAAAGTTGAATAAATATGAAAAATTAAGGTTTGCTATATGTTCATTTAAAGGAGTAACCTCTCATCAGTAGGATATGAACCAAAACAAAGGAAGTAAAAGATTCAAATATAGCAAAAGCACTCAAATCCAAACAGAAAGATGTATATTCTAACAAGATGAGCTAACTGTCCTCAACTTGTCAATTCAAAAAGAGGCTATATTCAACAATATGTTTTCTGAGATGATAATTAAATAGAAAAAGGGGGATATGGTGTAAATATTCATGACACAAAAACCTCATATGTTAAGTCTACATCTGTTAAATCTGGTTGAGTTTGTAGTTACCCTGTGCTTTATGGTAGTACTTTATAAGTGCTGAACCATTAGTCCAAACCAGGAGAACATTTTAATACAAAATCAAAAAAAGAAACTGCTATTTGATCACTATTTAAAAAGAGGTGGGCAATCTGGTTATAATACCATTTATGTAAGATACAAGTTGACCAGTCATTGTAATTTGTCTTGTACTCTGGAGTAGGACAAATTCAGAAAAACAATGAATTCAATGGTTCCAGATGTGATTAAAAAAGCACACAATAGGTGATGCCAGGCACACGTTTATAAGACCTATTCAGGTTACTGACTTTTCCGGCCACTTGAGTTTACAGTATGTATTTTTATAGTTTTGTGCTTTGCCATCAAATATTGTTTTGGTTTTCCTTGTGTGTTTTTATGTCTCTTTGAAAAAATGAAAATTTCCTTAAAACATGCATTTTCCAATTCAGTTTACAATTATGGTCTGCTCATTAAGTAACTATGAACGCTTACCCAAAACTGTTCACATAAGGACGGGATATAAAAGTAATTATTTTATTACAATGTTTTGCACTTTTCTGATTTACTCAAAGAATAATTTTTCATCTATTTAGTTAAAATACAAGAAATATCAAAGAATGATGTTTAATAGAATGTTGCTTGGCTTAAAGGTATATCTTAAACAAAAGAAAATGTAAGTCACAGACATTAATAGAAAATGGATTGCAGAAAGCATAAATAAAGGTATCAAACTTTTCCATATTATTTACATGTAATAATACCAAGCTTTAAAATGTTGATATTGTACAAAAAGTTTAGACCAGCGAGAGTGTAAATGTCAACGCGACCAAACCACATCTTAACCGCATAATGTTTAAAAATAAATGCTTTCGATAAGACTATATTACTTATAATGGCCTGAAGCTGCTAAAATGAAATCTTGGAGAATCATTTATATGTTTTACCAATATTGGTAGTAAAAGTAATGCTAGAACTATTTTAGAGTTTGTTGGTAAGAATAAAATGGCCTGGTTCAAGACCCCATACCGTCTTCCAATGAAATTGTATATGTTTCATTGAGAAATATTTGTGGTCGATTTGTAAATTTAAGTCTAAGGATTCCACGAGGGGTGTTGCGCGCAAGACAGGAAATGCTTACCCTTCATGAGCACCTGATCCCACCTCTGTTTTATAAAGGAGATAGTTGATTCCAAGACTTTGTTCCTATTGTTTACGTTATATTTTAGTTTTTCAAGTTTGTCTTGACTCTTTAGACTATGCACTTTTGATCATTCACATGTTATTCTACACTGGACTTAATAAGGGACAAGAATAATATTTGGAATTCGCCAAATATTCTAAAACCATTAGCTGCGAGTTTTAACTTGGCTTTATTCTTGTGCAAATATACGTTCCACCATACTTATGCAAAGAAGTAGGTACGTTAAGCCCCATATTTGGCCCAAATTTTAGATTTTGTGATACAATAAAAAGTTCTTGTGAAAATGCTGTTTAATAATCGTCTTTTGATAATTCATTACTTTTTCTTCTATACTTTTCGTCATTTCGACAAAATGAATGGGTATATTTGACTTATTTGACAAGAATTTAACATTTTCGGTAATAATACTTAATTTTTGGAGGAGTTTTGTTCAAAATAGATACGCTCGCACAAAAACATCACGAAGATATTTTAACCAAACATTTGTACTTGATAGGTCTTTAATTGTGTAAAGTTTTGTTGTGATGTTTTTGTGCGATCTATATTAAAATCGACAAAATAGTATCCCATATTGCATCAAACTCATTAATTTCTTAGTTTTTTCAAATTTAAAGCATTTTCTATGTGTCATGTGACCATTGTAGAACTAATTAAACTAAATATTTTGTTGGATTTTCCTTTATAGACACAATTCAATACAAAAAACATAAAATAATAGATATTAGCCAATTTTCATTTTTTAGCCAAATTCCTGGGCCAAAAATGGGCCTTAACGACCCTCGTCCTTTTTGGGAAAAGAAGGGGACAACCAGATTTGTTAAAAATAAGACAATAGTAAATAAATAACAAAATATTGTTGGAAAACATTGAACAGTGATATAAAGAATATAAAATACAGTCAATATTTAAAAAGCCCAGATAGTGGCATGTATTATAGAAAGTTAATCTTCCCTGAAAAGGCGTCCGTTATTGAGTGGGTTAATACTCAACCAACCAAAGAATTACCGACGAAAAAAAAATAGATGCAAGAACTGAGTGAAACGATGTTATCCCGCACCTTGCAAACTATATCCCGCTGTCCAAGCCATATCACACAGTTCAAAATAAAGAAAAAAAAAAAGATGCGGTATATTTTTCTGTGAATCAGCCATCCAAAACGCATTAATTAAAACATATACAATTTGCCCTAAGTCCTTTAATAATGAAAAAAATACACACTCTAAGGCAAGCTCTTAAGGGCCCCAAAATTGAAATATGATAATAATTAAATGTAACAAAGAAAAGTAACCGTAAAAAATAAAAGCAACAACATTCATTGGCTTACAGGTTCCTGAATGAGACAGTCACATTAAGTACGTAATGGGGTTAAACGTGTTTGTGAGCTCTCAAACTCCTTCTAACCCGAGACAGTGGTGTAAAAAACGACATAAAAACCAACTACATCTGATTTAATTGTTGATGTCACTACATAGAACGCAGATAATTACAAATACAACAAGAGAAAACATGATTGTACCAACCTTGAAAAAGTACTAACAGTTAGTTCAAAATCCTAAAAAATGATAATACACCAAAATTAACCGTTAACTGTAATATGCTAAATGAGTTCAAGTAATGTGTCTAAAAATAAGAATAAAATCTCTTCAGATCATTTGTTTGTTTCCATGAATCAAAATCAAAATCTGAAGCGTATTGCACATCTACAGACTATCGATGCTAAAAAAGAAATAAAACCGTAAAATCAAATCACATGCCTAAAAGAAGACTTTGAATCCTTTCAGCTTCTTTTCAGTAATCCACATTCCAAAAACTTGCCCATTCATATGTTAAATGCAAATATTCTATATCAAAACCATATAATAAAATTTGTAGTAGTTCAAATCACAGTTCTAAGTTCCGACATTTCTAAATCTTACTGCGTATCTACGTCCTGAATGCTGCCAGTCTATAACAAAACCCTAACTACAAAAATTAAGAAGAACGAGTTCCATTCACACGGCTGAAACAGTTTTTGATCATGGTCATTTGGACATTTTTTGGAACATTGAACTGAACTAAAATCACAATTCCGAAAGCTAACTGCGTATCTACATGCTAAGTGCAACTAAGCTATATAAAATTAAAAATATAAACTCAAAAATCTAAAAGGAGCCCATGTAACATTAAAATTACAATTCATACCTTAAGAGCCCATTTTTCATAATCA
Organism: Geukensia granosissima; assembly: GCA_032357055.1. NCBI lineage: Eukaryota > Metazoa > Mollusca > Bivalvia > Mytilida > Mytilidae > Geukensia > Geukensia granosissima. The sequence goes on from JAULBM010342846.1 coordinate 7,175, forward strand.
AAATCTTCAATCTTATTGTGTATATTTATTTACAATCTATATACAACCATTCTATTTCAAAATGAAAACCATACAATAAAAAATCAGTTTCACATGGCATCAATATTATTTACATTGTTTTTTCACTTGTTTCTAGTCGTGACAAAAACTAATATTTCGATGGCTCGTTTCTGTTCTCAATACTTAAAAAACATTCTAACAGAAGCAGGCATTCCAGCCATAAGGAAAAATTTTCGGAGTAATGTACGGACGAAAACAACGATAAATCCCCAAACATTTCTTCGAATTTGCGGCCATAATAAGTCACTCACTCTGCAAGGAGGAAGATGTGTTCGAAGGAAGCCCCTGCTGGTTGGGTAGGATGCAAAAAGAGAGTCATCTTGGTGTCTGGTTTATCTATAAGGAGAAAGATCTGTGTGATGTCTTGCTTTCTATATGGCAACACGGATCAGGCTCTCCATAAATCTATATACTAACTATATATTTTTAAAATAAGTGTCATCTCAAGCTCCTTTGTAAAATGGTGAAACTTGTTGATTTATTTATTTCGTTTTGTTCCATATAGTGCTTTGCAGCTTTGCATCCCAACTTCTAATCTTCACGGATATTGTTGTAGGCTTGCACACATTCAGTTGGGTCAGTTTTTGGACGCCGGGCAGAAGGACATCATGTGAAGTGTACAAAATGCTGCAATGATACAAGACTTTGTAATGAAAATTTGAAGTGTGACGATCATGTACATTCTGGTAAAATATTACAAAGATCCAATACCCCCGGGCAATTGATTAACCGAGGACTTTGAGTGCTCAGTCAAGTAATGCAGACAGGCAGTGAATGAGGACGCAACGGTCCGTGTACCGGTTTCGAGAAAGTAATTACATGGCAATATATATTTTTATAACAACCGGCACACAAGAAAGAATAACTTCAGTCAAAATGGCATTATAGTTATGTATGTTCTGCACATGCAGTGCTATGTGGAGAGTAAGATATTTTTTCATATGCCCTAAAAGCGTGTTGCTTTTATGTTGTTTGAAGCATAAAAATTATCAACAAATGTTCAAATATCCATTTCAAAATAAGATATTGATGTCTTCCTTGAATAAAAACATTTTATATGTTACACATTAATCGAATGCCAACAAATATATTTCAATAAATATTTATATAATGTTTTGTGCATATATTTAACTGAAAAAAAATAATTAGCAAAATTAATAAAATGACAACACTTGGGACTTTTTGATCTGGAAAATAGTAAATTTGGGGTTAAAATTATTATTAATTTTAAAGAAATTAAGAAAACTAAATCCTTTCAATACTTTTTGAGAATAGAAAGTTTATAAATAACACATATAAGAAATATTTAAGAAATCTTAGTTGAATTCAATTGTTTCAAATATAATAAAGATATTTATTTAATACTTTGTAATTTTATATATTTATAAAGTTTATTAGAACTATTTTAAATTTTCAATAGAACAATTAAAAAAAACTTTAAAAATCATAATAAAAAACAAAGTAATTAGATAACCTCAAAGCTGGAAACTGGGTGAGCATGATAAAGAGCACAAACCAAGCTGACAATGAGTGAGCACAGGTCAAAGAAAAAAATAAAGCAAATATGATACCTTCCAAGCTGGGTGAGCATAAGTATGAGATCAGCTAAAGAATACCTACCAACGCAAAAGACATCAATCAACAACCAGCGCAGTTAGACGATACCTCAACTGTCAAGTTCAAGACAAGAGATCAATTTTGATGGTTAATGGAGACAGACTAAAATTTTCTTGTTGAAGATGGAGACTAAGACCGTATCCTGATATTTAGCAACTACTTCAACTTAAGTCACTTGACAGCAGCTTGTACTCTTTATGGTGATGGTAACTTTTACAGTGACTACCAGAAAAAGACCAGCCAACGTACATCGGTTGTAACAACTACTTCAAGATTTCCGTCAACAACACCAGCGGCAACTTCAACCAGAGATATAGTAATTTACTACGAGACAGCAGCACACAATGCAGCATCTACAGTGTTTCCTTAAATTACCAGGAAAGGGCGTTTTTTACTACACCCAAAAATCCGCACAAAACCTCAAGATTGGGCCTTCTGTTCCATACTCGATCAACGAGGAACAAACTGATGAGAAGAGTAGCAGATGTAACCATTGTAGCGACTTACTAGTATTAGATAGAGGACGTCAGGTTCCAAGCTATCTCTCCAAGACTTAGAGCATCAACACCACATCTTATCTTTTACACTTGTACAACATTGTTAGATGTGAAAAATGCTTGTCTAAATCATTCAACCATTGTTATCAGATCAACTTTTTATTTATTGGGGGGCTTCGATTGGAATCAATAGAGAAGGGACATAACCAACCTAATTTGAAAACTTCATACTGATTGGACGGTCATCCCGCGCCATTATAACCCTGCAAACCGTGTAAACTCTGCAAGCCAGCAAGGTTAATAGGGTTTCACTCTTCACTGTAGAGGTATAAAAATCGACCAATCAGATCTGAGAATTTATTAATTCTTGATCAGGGCCAAATTCTTCCGGTACTAGGGTGGATCCTGGGACAATCTTTACTCTCCAGAGTGCGTTAATTTGGAACTATCGATACGAGTTCCGAGCGAAGTCGACCGGAGGAAAGAGTTAGTATTTGTTTGCATTTCTAATTTTTTCTCACATTTTTTAAAATTTATCGTAACATAAACCGCCGCTTTCTCTTTCAATATCTGTCTACAGTGCTTGACCAAGTTTGATAAACCGAATGCCAGAGTGCATGATTCAACTTCTATTTTTTTTAGATTTTTGCTGATTCAACTGTCTCTATAAATTTACAAAATTACCCCTGAATTTTGGTATGCTATATGCATATTTCAAGGAGTAACATTTCATCAGTTGCATAAGAACTGAAACATAAGAAGTCAATGAAGGATCCAAACATCGCAAAAGAAGCACTCAAATAAGATAAAAAAATCGAATTATATTTTTAAAGATTCTAGTATGTTATTCGGAATCGTAGATTGTAAATTGATTTTTTAAACGAACACACCGCTACTTAAAATTTAAAAATGAAAAGATATGGGGAAAATGTCAGAAACCACGAGAAATCATAGGGATGTCTCCACATGGCCTCTTATACACGTTTCTGGGTCTGATCAAGCACTTATAAAAAATTATACTAAAATGTACAAAAAATGTAGAAAATAAGAGTAACATGAAAACCAATAAAATAGAAGGCTTCGTTCCTTGTATTGTACATGGTATATGTCCTTCCTTCTGGATTTGTCTAATTTGGTTTGATTGGATAATAGTCCTTTATTTTACAACGTTTTGATCTTGAACTTCTTATCCTTCGGTTCTAATGCTGTAAACGAGAGGTTACTCTTTGAAAATACGAAATTACCAATGTTAAATGAATATGGAAAATTTAGGTATGCTATATGTACGTTTCAAGGAGTAACATCTCATCAGTAGCATTAGAACCGAAACATAGGAAGTCAAAGATTCTAATATAGCAAAAGAAGTACTTAAATCCAAACAAATCGAAATGGGAAGCCAATTAAGTGCATTACTTTTCGCGGCCTTTCCGTATATGTTCATATAGTGTATCGAATCCACCATATCTTTTCAACATTGGTAAACATGTAATTTATTTATATTTTTATTAAAAAAAGCTGTTGAGCCATTCAGCTTAGAATATTGTTTAATAAAATTGCTTAAAAGAATTTCATCAATAGTAAAAACAGTTAGGTCAATAGGGCAAAATGAAAATAAAACAGGCGAGTAGAACACAGTGAAGATACTCGGAGTACAACACACAAATCTAATTCGTATCTTTTCAAGATGTCAAATCTGTAGTTTAATATTAAATGTTATCAATTGTCATTATCATACAGAATCGAACCTTCCACGTGAATGCGAGGATATAAAAATTTCCGTCATGAAAAGTGGCGTGTATACAATTTACCCCTACGGAACCAGTCAGCCTGCAATACCTGTATTTTGTCAAGTGGACTGGAACATGCGTGTCTGGACAGTAAGTCGATTAGCCAAATTGCCAAACCCTTTTTAATGATACTCTCTATCGCTCATCATTGATATCTATCAACAGTGGATGTTAATTTACTTTCGCTCTCCTACTATATACTGGGCTGGAATGGCTGATGCCGGATTAGAAAATGGACAATTTGATGGGTGTCTTTGGAGAGCCAGTGACTTCTTATCTTTCCGGACCACCTGAGTTCAACGCTGTGTTTGTGTCGCGTTCGTCTTGCTTTTGTTTTCAAAATTTCGGATCTCTCGATTTGTTCATTTATATTTGTCTTTCTATTTAGTAGAAACTAGTATTCTACGAAAAATCAAGACTAAACACTTGCTCTTATAAAAAGAGTGTCGATAATCTATTATTACAAACATCTATAGGTTGGCACAAGGCCTTGAATAATCGACAAATATCCACACCATAAGGAAAGATGTAAAAGGCCCCGAAAATGAAAATTGATTATAGGTTGCTTGACATCCAACAGCAAATATTTCATGCATATCCATGTCGGAATCAAATTAAAAAAATTATCAAAATTATCGAAAGAAGGGGAATTATTGGACGAAACATGGCAACGGTTTTTGACTGGCATGAAAAATAAAATGTGATGATATTGAAATGTTGCAGTAGTCGACCAAATAAGTTAACAAAGTAAAACACTTAACACAACACAACCACATTAACTAGATTAAAGTTTTCTGGCTTGGGACAGGCAAATAAAGTATGTAACGAATTTTGTGAGCGATCAGCACTCCCTATTACCGGGGACAGTGATGTAACAAAATGACATAAAACAATGGTTGTAGATATATGTACAAACTGATACATGCATTTAAAACAGTCTAAGTTGAAAATTGGCTGGAAGTTTGGATAAATTACAGGGTTTCGAAAAACCTTTTGAAACTGTTGATAGTTATGATTTCTCTTCTTTTTATACTACACTTCCACATTATCTTATTAAACAGAAATTCTCTTATTTGATTAAATGGTGTTTCGACAAAACAAATCATAAGTACATTTGCTATAGTAGAAAAAGTTCATTTTTCTCTGATGTAAAAGACAAATATAAAAGATATACTTACTGGCCCTGTGAGGAAATGCTTGATGCTGTTTATTTCCTTCTAGATAAAATTTTTATCCTTTTCGGCAATAAAATTTATAGACAGGTCGTAGGAATTCCAATGGGAACAAATTGCGCTCCTTTAATAGCAGATTTGTTTCTTTACTGTTATGAATCTCAGTTTATGGCCAAACTTCATAAGGATCCTTCTAA